>VZTS01014946.1:238829-260332 GCA_013400795.1 Pluvianellus socialis
CTGCCCATGGCAGGGGGGTTGGAACTTGATGATCTTTAAGGTCCCTTCCAACCTAAACCATTCTATGACTCTATGATTTGCTGCAAATGAAGTGTACAGTGAAATGATGAAGCAAGCTTCTCCCCCTGCCACTCACCCTCTATAATGTTCATAAAAAAATAGACTAAATCACTCTGTTAAAGGTTTGACACAATTCACTGCAAAAATAGCATCCACCCCTCCATCATTCTAAAAATAAGAGTTAGTGATTAACAACTAAAATCTAAGACCCATCCCCATTCATGAGGAGAGTAGCCACAGACATGCTTACATGATCAGAGCATAATGCAAAGTATGAGCTAAATGCCAACTACAGAACTTGTAAGTAACAAAATTAACTGCTTCTTGAAATGTGGAATGCACTAAGTATGTTTTCTTAGCGTAGAAGATCATACGGATTTAAAATTATTTTTTCTTTTCAAACAGATTGGACTTGAGCTGAAATGCCTGCCTAAGTTTGCACTGAGACTCAGAAGCACAAATGCTAATCTCAGTAGGTATCAAAGACCATGCTTTCAATTCAGAGTTTCTCAAGTAACTGCATTACAAATGTAGTACATGTGAACACAAGAGCATACTTTTTTTATTTTCCTCTGACAAACGCAACAGTTTGCAAAAGAAGCAAGAGGTACGAGGAGCCAGAGAATTGATAGGAAATAAAATTATGGCAATTTAAACCAACAAATGCCTGGGAAACAAGAGAGAACACTTTTTCATTCCCACCCCCCTTCTCAAAAGGCACTTCCAACATTACAAATTGAAGAAAACACTATAACTTCATACTGCTTATTACAGACTTACGGTAACCGCACTTCTTGCACCCTGCTCTGATGTTGTCCTTATTTCCACCTAAAAGAGAAAATTTCATCAATTAGGTGCTGCTAAACAGAACTCTCAAGTTTCTTTTAAATCTGGCTTGATGATGTCAATACACTGACAGGAGTGACCGCCTCTCAGAGTACCAAGTACACTAAGATCTCTTAAAAGACTTGAAGAAAAGCAAATCAGTGCATTTCTGAGGTCACTTTTCTGTGCAGCCATATATCAGGAAAGAATTAGCTAGTATAGACTGCCATGGATCATTTAGTTTCACATAACCTACTGCCAAATCCTCATTTGCTTTATTATGACCTTTCCATTATGATTTTAATAATTATTCTGCTTCTGACAGCTTACACATTTGTTTAGTTCTAGTATGAACACAGTAATAGCTATCTGACATTCCACTGATCCTTAACTGCACACTACAACGCACAGTACTTGTAAATTCTAGCAGTGCATAGATGTTCACACATTCACTGGAAACTCTGAAATAATTTATATTTCAATTATGAGAATTGTCTTAAAAAAGGAAGGAAAAAAAAAGATATAATCATTCCTGAAAATGAATAGAAGACAAACAGAAGCAATTAAAAGAGAAAAAAGATAAATTTAAATTATTAAATTTAAATTATTCTGAATCCAGGCAAAAATTAATGTGTGCAAGAAAGCAAATTTGGAATGAAGTGGAAAGAGTAACAGCAAAGTCCGTAGATGCAATGCATGAAGGACCAGAACAGTGTAAACTTTAGGTATAGCAACTGTGTGATCTGTTCCCATCTGAGGCCAGTTAGGTTAAACAGACATAATAGGACATGACTCAGAAAAATAGAAACCCCAGAGACCCATCCCCTAAAAATAGATCACTTATTTTTAATCATCTGAAAGTCACAATGGAATTTCCAAAATCAAAAGGTGCCCTTCTATCTTCCAACTGAATGGAGTAGGAAAAAACCCAGCAACTTAAACAGTTATATACACTTTTCTGAATTATGTCATTTATTTAAATAAATAATTAAGCAAACATAACAGAAAATCCATGACAGACGTTAGAGAACCAGAAAGTGGGTACATTGGCTTCATGAACTTAAACTTTGATTTACTGAGACAAGCACTGTCTTCAGAAAATTGTACTAAGTAAGAGAGAAAGCTTCACATCCCAGGTTAGAATCACAGAATGGTTTAGGTGAGAAGGGACCTTAAAGATGACCTGGTTCCAGCACCCCTGCCACAGCCAAGGACACCTCCCTCTAGACCTGGTTGCTCAAAGCCCCATCCAAGCTGGCCTTGAACACTTCCAAGGATGGGGCCTCCACAACTTCCCTCAACAACCTGTTCCAGTGCCTCACTACCCTCATGGTGAAAAATTTCTTCCTGTTATCTACTGTAAATCTCCCCTCTTCCAGTTTAAAACCATTACTTCTCATCCTGTCACTACATGCCCTTGTAAAAAGTTCCTCTCTGATTTCTTGTAGGCCCCTTTCAGATACTGGAAGGCTGAAAAAAGGCTGAAAAACTAACTTGGAAGCTTAGACAACTAACTCACTGGTCTATGTCCTGAAGACTACTGAAAAGCTAAGCAATAAAGATACATACATTCCCTCACAACACACGGTTTTCTATGGATCCCAAAATCTTAGTATTCCATGTTCCTTTTGAAGTCTATAAACTCAGCAGCGTTTAGGTGCCAGTTTTATAACCACCTTTTGAGGGAAACCCACAAGAGGTTAAGAAAGCAGGGACCATGAAAGAAAGCGTCAGGAAGCAAAAAATAAAAGTATACCTGTATCTTGCAAGGTCATATCAAAGAAACACTCAAAACAGCAGCTGTTTATTTACTTCACCTTGGGACTAGAAAGCAAGATCACCCAAGCTACCTACTTTGTCTTAGCTTTCTGAAATACTCAGTAACCTTCAGCCCTACTGCGTAACTGACCTGTAGGTAAAGAAAGATTTGGTATTGCATGCAAGGAACGTCAGTACAGTCATGAACAAAATCTCCCATAATACATGCAGGTGCCATTTGTCAGGATTTCCAACAGAAGCACTCAGAAGATGACAAGAATATTGTCACCAAATACTCCCACCAAATTCCTGAAACTGAATTTTTAATATTTTTCGCTTTAAACAATAATGTTAGAAGCAGAGTTTTAGACGATTCAAAGCAAACAAATCACCAGAAGCTTCCTTTTCTCATTCCCTTCCTCCCATGTGTTAATCCTCAAGAAAACCAACAACTGCCACAGCAGCAACCATCACTAAGCAGGTCATTCATTCAGTGGAGCACAAGGTTGCAAAAAAAGCTTTGGAAACCTCTGAAAGCAAACATGAGATGTCTTCCTCAAGAACCCCTTCCTGAATGGGAGCAAGCTTATTAAGGTCTTCTTTTCTTCTTAAGAGAATCAGCTTACCAAAGCTCAGGCTTGTTCACCTGTTCTCCAACCAAACACTCCACATCTCAGGATCAAGAAAAATTTACGAAGCAATGGCTATATATTTGGCTAACATAAATCTAAATACCTTGCAAACAGCGTAAGCCTTTCCACCTGTCCTGCCTCACCACCATTCCCAATGGGCCTATTTAAACAATAACCTGGTGGCACACAAATCTTCATCCGGAACGAAAGACAAGGGGGAAAGCCAACTCTGACAACCACCATTCTTTGGATCTGACTTTAAAGAAGGCGGCTTATACTAACAGACGGCAGGAACGTAGCACTTGGTAGCACTCATGCAAAACGGGGCGGAGACGTCCCGCAGGCCGAGCAGGACGCGACGGCATGGCTGCGCTCCTCAACGGCCGGCCGGACACCTGCTCCCCGCTCCCCCGGCCATCTTCCTCTCTCTCTCTCTCTCTCTCTCCCCCTCCCTCCCGCTGCCCCAACGCCGGCTGCTTTAGAGAAGCGGCGGCGCAGGCCACAGCAACCCTTCCCCGCCGGCAGCCCCTGCGGCCTGGGGGAGCCGCGCCGCGCCGCCCTCCCCGCCTCACGCTTCCCGCGGCGACCCGCGGCCGCGCGCCCTGCCCGCCTAATGTTCCATCAACCCGCAGACTGTTTCCCCTTCCCAACACCCCGGCGCTGGGGCCAGCCGGCCATCGCCCCTCCTCTCCCCGCAGACCCGGCTGAGACCGCCTCACCCGGCAGAGCCATGGCGCCTCCCGCCACCGTCCACACCACGCCGGCCCGCGCGCGCAGCGGCGCCTCTCCCCGCCGGAAGGCTTTGCCCGGCGCACTCTCGGGCCGTGCCACTCACGGGGAGGCCGGGGGGGGGAGCTTAGTGTCGGGCGGGAGCCGCGGAGAGGGACTGCAGGTGCCTGGAGAAGCCTCCAGATCTTTCTAACGGGAATTTATGGCTCCGTGACTCGTGTAGAGACTCCGACCGGGGACTCTTTCCGTCATCCTTCCTCCTGGCTTGGGCAACCTCCTCCCCCCCTCCCGGGGCTGCATACAGGCGCTCAAGATGGCGGGAGGTTTGGGGCGGTAGGAAGCGCCGGGAGCGAAGCGTCGCCGAGCGTCGAGCGAGGCCGGGCGGTCGGTCAGCTGCCGGGAGGCTCCTTTCCCGACCATGAGCAACATCTACATCCAGGAGCCCCCCACCAACGGCAAGGTGAGGCTCGGCCAGGGCGGGGGCTGCGGCGGGCGAGGGGCAGGCCGCGGCGGGCCGCCGGGTGGAGGCGAGCGTAGGTGAGGGGGGCGTGCAGGAGGGGAGCTGCTGCTGCTGGCGCTCCTCGGGGGGTGCGGGCGAGGAACCTGTACTCCATGGGGGGCTTTGTGGGCGAGGGGGCTGTGGGCTGCGGGTGGGGAGCGCGGCTGAGGAGGCGGCAGCGTGTGCGTCCGGGGGCGCGCGCGCGCGTGCGTGCGTGTGTGTGTGTGTCTGTGTCTGTGTGTGTGTCTGTGTGTNTGCGGAGTGCGCGCGCGCGCGCGTGTGTGTGTGTGTGGTTTGGGGGAAGATAGTGTGAGGTGATGTGTAACACGGACCAGCGTTCTGCTTCTTTTGCTCTGCTTTTGGCTATATCTTACGTTCTTAATTTCTTTTAATGTTCTCTTACTGAATTTAATGGTACTGCTCGTAAGAGAGTTATATGCCTTTGGAGACTTATGGCATAATTATTTTTTTTCCCCCATGTTGTTTCATTATGGAAATGATGACGGTATTTAAGTTTCTATCATCTGTCAGGTATCAGGTCATTGGCCTTGAAGCCCCGTTATAATGTGAGATCAGAACTACATCCTAAGTTCTGACAATGCTATCTAGAACGAACAGCAGCTTTCTGGCACATTTGAATGTCTACCACTCTTACTAATACAATGAGTTCAGAAGTATAACAATCAGCAATGATATTCTTTGACTAAGTTACAATGAAACTGATGGTGTATTTACCTATATTTTTATAGGTTTTGCTGAGAACAACGGCAGGGGATATAGATATAGAATTATGGTCAAAAGAAGCACCAAAAGCATGTCGAAATTTCATCCAGCTTTGTATGGAAGGTAATGACTGAATGGGATAGGAGTTGTTGAGATTATTTCATATGCAATCTCTGTGTCTTTTTTTGTAAAATAACGGTCATAACTATGTTTTAACTTTAATACGTTAATGCATTTGTTTGTATTTGGAAAATATTAATGAATACTCAGACAGTGTTTTTCAGGGTTGTTAAGGAACCTGGTGGGGAAAAAAAAGTTTAGATGGTTTTCTCAAATGTAGCCTGTGACATAGTATGACTGAAAAGTTGTATGTCAGAGGCTTGGGAGGGCTTGTTTTCAGCAAGTCTCTACCAATTATAACTACTTCTTTAATATAGGTATGAAATAGCAATGATGCAATATTGGACATCCTCCAGAATTCTCATTTCTGTATCGCCATCTTTACTACCTTTTCTTTTTTTTTTTCCATGAATGTTTCATTTCATAATGTTTCATTTGCTGTAGTTTTTTTCTTGATGGAAGCTCTATAATGCTCTTCACTGAAGTAGTGAGTACCAGAATGAGAAGCTTCCTGTTGGGGAAATAGTAACAAGAATTTGTGAAGGACCTGGCGCCTTTATATGTTTTCTAGATGCTGCTATTATCACATTTTATGGAGTAATTAAGAGTTCTTGTAGCCCTCTTCTGTTAAGGTAAAACAGTAGTCTAGGATTTATGCCTCCAGCGTGGATCCGGCCTCCTCCTTGTTCTTACACCTCATGTGGAAATGTGGAGATTTTTTGCAATAGTACATCAGTTTCTTAGCCCTTGGTAAATCCTAGGAGTTCAGGTATCCTCAGTGTTAAAGAATCAGGCTTTATTTCCTTTCTGAATTTGTCTGACTGCTGTGTAGGATCCTGTGCTTTGTATAATAAATTTCAGTATTTCTGTTGTGAGTATCCTAGCATATAACCATCCATGAATACCTCTAGCTATGCTGTAACATATGCAGATCCTGCTTTGTTTTGCAGTATGCTGCAGATTTATTTTTATTTCTTTAAAAAAAAAATCAGCCAGAAATAGTGTGTCAAGTAAAGTTAAGTTTTCATTCGTTTTGTTTTCTTATGATCTCATAACCCTTATCTGATAGATAAGAGAATAACTTAGAGAACAAAATATTTCATTCTCTGAAAATTATCGGTTTGGGAACAGCGTAGGTGGTGAAAGAGGTAACATTTGTGTTCTATGCTGGTGGCTGAAAATGCTAATCATATGGTATATAGATATGGCTAATGATGCGTGTGAGATGTTGACTGGGACAGAACATAGTAGCTTTAGCTTTCGTTTTAAATTGATGTACTTTGGTAGTATCATTCCAGTGATAAAAAGTAAAAGCTGAAAAGAAACAATTCATCAATATCATCTTGTCAGTGATGTGCAGTATATTTTACAACAGAAAAAATTTATTTTTCGTAAATGTCATCAGCAATGCTTTGTACCTGAGGTACAGTCACACTGAGCAAGACAGTGGAAGAGGAGGGAACCCAGTGAAAATAGCAGAATCTACTTAGACTGCTTGCTTTCTGGAACTTCAGTCTCTGGACATGTCTGCCTAATCTATATGAAAGTTTGATTTTGACACCACTTAACATGTATTTAATACCCTTCTTTTTCTTTTTTTTTAGAGTATTACAACAACACAATATTTCACAGAGTAGTGCCTGGCTTTATAGTGCAGGGAGGTGATCCCACAGGTACTGGATCAGGTGGAGACTCAATCTATGGAGCTCCTTTCAAAGTACGTATCTGTATATCTTATGCATTGATTTTTGGTTATTCTCTGTCAGTTCTTCCTACTATGTTAGATTGTGAGAAAACAAATCATACATTAGCAATTCACTGTTACCCATGTACAATAACTTCAGCTGCCTGATCTGATAAATGTATAATCTTACTAGCGTGAACTTCACAAGGAAAAGTATGGAGGGGGAAGAGTGAAGAGCTGGTATTGATGTGGGGCAAACTCAGATGCAGAAATGTATGTTGTTTGTGCACATTGTATGTCATTTAGCAAAAGTCTCTGAATGTTGTATATTTGTTCATTGGTATTGTTGATACCAGCATGGCTTATCTCTTAATCAGGAGGCTCAGATCCTGGGTGAAGCCACACACACACACAGCAGCTGTGTTCTATTCTTTCCTGATTGTTTTATATCCAGTGGGGTTGGCATCTTTAACTGGTGACTGCAGCTGCGTAGCCTGTCTCTGGGTCTTCCGTCTCCCTGCTAGAGTAGCTTTATACACATAACGGGAATGTGAAGTTTGTGGAAGGGGTTGGTACCCAAGCAGAGAACAAAACAAACATTACTAATACTGTGGTAGTATTGCTGCTTGAAATTAGTGATATCTCGGTGTTTAGAGCTGTGATTCTACCATGTTATTAATGTATTACTTATTGCTGTCACCTTGCTTTGAAAGTAGTCCTATTCTGTCTTCTTATGGTCCAGAAAATGTTCTTCCTATGGATTTTTGCAATACTGTGCTATTATAACCTGTTATTGAGCTTCCAGTTATTTTATATGAATTAGATTTTTTTTTCCTGCTAAATGCAGTGGTTTAACAAGAATGCTAGTTTTACAAGAAATGCATGAAACACAGTTACTTCTAGAAATACTTTGGATTTATTTAATATTGGGGGGATAATAAATGCCAACAAAAATAATGAATAACGATTGGTAGCAATGATTGGCAAAAGAGAAAGTTAACAAGACAGAACTTAGATTTTTATTAAATCGTGTGTCTTTCTATTAATGATATACTAGTTTCTAATTTTTGTCTTTTGATATTTGTTAGTTATGTGTTTGTTTATTCTGAAAGATGATTGTTCACTTGTTTGCATTATTATGGGCACTAAGAAATAAAAAATGACTAAAAATTATCTTTTCTGCTGAAAACAAGGTTTAAATACAATTGTGGTATTAAGTTTCAAAAGACGTTGATTTTATTGCTGTCTGAATTTAAAAGAAAGTTAACAATATATTTTCTCTGTGTGCATATTGATGTAAATAAGCTATAGCTACAGCAGTGGAAAATGTAGTTACATACTTACACTGTGTTCTTTTCTGTCTTTCCCAGGATGAGTTCCACTCACGGTTGCGATTTAATCGGAGAGGACTTGTTGCTATGGCAAATGCTGGGCCCCATGATAATGGGAGTCAATTTTTCTTCACGTTGGGTCGTGCAGATGAACTTAATAACAAGCACACAATCTTTGGAAAGGTCTGCTACACAACTAGAGTCCCAGTTTCAGTTTCAGAGAAGCTCCTCTGTATTCAAAGGCTATTTTAGTGTTGCTTGCTGCTATGTACATCTGAAAGTTATTTCACTGTTTTCTAAGCTGTTGCTGTTCTCTCTTTCCCATGTCTGGTAGAAATGTTCCTATGGGTTGTTCCCATAACCATGTACTTTGCTGTTGTTATTCTTCTAAATTACTTTTTTTTGTTGTGCTTCCTTTGAATAATGCTAGTAACCTTATTATGGCTCTGTCTTATTAATCAGTTCATCTAATACCAGTGCCATTTTAGAAAATTCTGTTTGTAAATCCTAATTGCCTAAGAAGAATTAGGAAAAGGAAAAATATAAGATGAATTTAGTTGAAAGAAAATAAACCAAATATTTTTTTTCTCAAGGTGTTTTATTTTCCTCTTTCAGAGCTCACAGTAAGAATTTGACATCTTCCCCTGTATAGGGTCTCAACAATGCAGGGTTAGCTCCCTGTGTTCTTTCAACTTTTAAACTGTTTCAACTGCTAAATTTAAAAAACCCAAACCTTTGTATATTGTACTTGTTGTCTTTTAGAAGTCTTCCATGCTTACAGTATTTCCTATATCATTTGTATTTTGAGAGTTCTTTACGTAATAATTGCCTTGCATTTTGCAGAATAGTTAACAAAAGCTATAGGCAAGGACTTTCAAACCTTTTTTATAAATTTGACAGGTTACAGGGGATACAATATATAACATGTTGCGCCTGGCTGAAGTAGAAGTTGACAAGGAAGAGAGACCTCTCAGTCCACACAAAATAAGAAGTAGTGAGGTGAGTATGTTCTGGTTTGAAATTTGAAGTTTTAAAATTCTTTTGTTCATAGAGTTCAGAAAACTGTGTTCTAGTTTAAAAACTTGGCATGTATTTTTCTATATTGTTTTAAAATATTGAATCATTTAATTATAACAGAATACTTATTGAAGATGTGTCTAAAACACTACTTTTGTTAACAGGTTTTGTTTAATCCTTTTGATGACATTGTTCCACGACCAAATAGAAAGCTGAAGAAGGACAAACCAGAAGAAGAAACTAAAAAGTCCAAAGTAAAAGGCACAAAGTAAATATGTGCAACATAAGTTGTGGTTAATTTTCTTTCACCTTTAATTTGCAGCTTGGTAATTTTCTATTTCTGCTTTTGAAACACAAGGCCTTACCAAAATGCACAGAGCAATGTTCTCTAATCTTAGGGAACCCTATTGCCCTGTTTCTGAAGAGATCACAGAAATCGAATTGCTCTGACCAAAGTGGTTACTGTGCATCAGCTGAGCTGATGCTCATAGGTTTTTATGTATGCTTTTATGTACGCCTTTATGTATGCTCTCATTTTTTTCTTGCAAAAGAGAGTTAAAAGGTTGCTTAAGCCTTTCCCATGGGCAAGAATGTGTAATCATTCTTTTGTGACTGAGATGATGCTGAAGTTAATACATACTAGTAACTAGTGCGTAGCTCAGTTGTTTGAGGTTTTTGAACTTATTTTATCAGCTGTCATTTCTCTCCCACTAAAACACTTAGCAAAAAACAGGCATTTTGGCATGGGAAGTTTCAGTTTCTGTGAGTGAAATTTGGTAGTCATAAGCATGCAATAAAAAGTAACAGAAAATCTAAAGTGTGTGTATGCTGTCAGTGCTGTTGGACAGAAATACATGTTGCAACTGACTGGTTCCAACAATTAATTATGGGGGGAAAAAAAATCATTATTTCTTTTGATTACATTCTGTGAATGTGTGTGCATTTGATGCCTTTCAGAGCTGTCATATCTTGAAAATGTTGTGTTTGGTACTTGAATGTTGCTCTATTAGGGAAAAAAAATTTGAAAAAAATTCAACTTCTCTGTTTTTAAAGCTGTCAGCATTTAAGAGTTTGTGAAAGTTAATGAAGGCAGAATTTCTTAAATTCCATCTTACTATTTCCTAAGTGATGCCTTGATATTCTGATTATTTTGTCTTAGAAATAAAGTAGAAAGTCCTTCTCTCAATATTCATGGTTTATGGCAAAGCAACATGTTGTAGTTGATGAGATTGGTATATTTAGCAGGACAAAAAGTGTTTTTTTAAAAAAATTGTAGATGGTATGTAAGTAATACATTTAAAATTTATGGAATGTTAGACAGTATTTCAAGTCTAACTAGAGAATCTATGTTCTCTCTTAAAGAAATTTTAACCTGCTTTCCTTTGGCGAAGAAGCTGAAGAAGAAGAGGAGGAAGTCAATAGAGTTAGTCAGGTACTGTACCAAAACATCCCCATTTTTCATTTCAACTTAAATTTACCTTTTTTGCATGTTTGTAAAAACTTTAAAGTTCTTCATCTTGTTCTTGTGTTTGGGTTTTGAACAATAATAACAGAAATTACTTCAATTTTTATCTTCTGCTATTTTAACATGTTGAAAAAACAGAGGTTTTAAACTTTTCTAATTTTGAATGTGCCATCAGTTAACTGCATGATATTTTTACATTTCCCTAAACATAATGTTTCATACTTGCTGGTGTAGATCTATGTCTGCTGTTTAAAATTCATGACGGTGATAGATACTTTGTTCTTATTCACTTCCTTAATGATAAGAGTGTGATTTGCTGGTAAAATACTTGAGGTTTGAAATAGATCAACTTATTCATTGCTAGTGCATTGTTCACCACGTTTTCTTATGTATATCCATTCTCTGTGCAAAATTAAGTGGGGCTATTGTGGGGAAAATAGTATATTATCATAATTAAATATTGTACTATTGTGAATTGTCCTCGTTCACAATATTGAGAATTAGGGTTGATCTAACATTTCCTAACCTGATTTTGCCTTTTAAATAAGGCTAGTTAAAAAATTTCTTTAACAAGTTGTCATTCTCATTTCTACTACTGACCAAATTATTTCTTTAGAGCCCTAGGCTTTCTTACTTATTTGTACGGTTTGGGTAGCTACCTGCTTCAGTTAGTGATCAGACTATATGGTGCAGAGTCCTGTACCACATAAGTGAAAAAATGGTCCTCAGCCCTTAGGATTTAGTTAAAATACAAAAGAAAACAATGAATAATGATGGACAATATTAATGAGATGGTATCAATCAGGGTGATAGTAGACGTTTGTCACAACAGTTATTTTTAGCTTTTTTTTGTTGTTGTTTCAACTTACCAGTCAGACTGGTCTGGTTTTTAATATTGCATTTCACTCTATTGCTTTGATGTTCTTCATTTTCAAGCAGAATACTTGATTTTCAGTTTAAAATAGAACACCTTTTTCATAACAAGTCCAGTTTCAGTGTTGTCATGCTGTCTTCAACTCAGTCTTAAAATCTTGTCCTCATATTTGTCCTCACTAAATTCTGGACTAGCTGTAATTGGGAAAATAACCAAACCAACTGTTTATGACGAGTATCTTTTCACTTGTTACAACAGATTGAAACCTTTTTTCCAAACCTTATTGCTTGTTTATAGTATCTCTTATAGTTCTGGACACAGTCTTAATCAAGTTGCTGAAGTATGTGGAGTTCAGCACCGACTTTCATTCTCTGTTTTTGATAAGAAAAATTGAAGGTCAAATTTACTAATGGGATTCTTTGACATCTACAAGCTCAGAATCCAGGGTTGTTTTGGTTTTTTTTTTTTTGGTTGCTAGATGCAGTAAGTCTTGCTTGTTTCAAAATAAGAAGGGTATATTTTAAGAACCGACATTGAAAGGAAAGTCTTCGAGTAGCTGAGGAACCCTCTAACAGAAAAGGGAACATTTTCTATTAATTTTTAGTGCATTGAGGCTGAGGCTAAACATATCTAAAGAGTAAAGGAAAACACCATGTATCAGGATGAAATTTTTACAGTAGTTAATGGTTTCATGTTTATGTGTGAAAAATAAGCATTCTTGTCTGTCTCATCCTATTAACCAAGTAAGTACTGAATTTAAGAATGCCTCCCCAAGTCTTTTCTCCGTGTTCCCCATTATGAACAACTTTCTACTCTGGGCTTGTTCAGCCTGCAATACACTTAGTCCAAGTGAGGGAATGGATTTTGCTTTTGCTGCAGTGCATCACCAGACTCTTGTTCCTGAGAGTGTACAGAGAAGGGCAAGAATAATAACTGGGGATATGGATCATGGTGACTTCAAAACAAAAAACCCAAACAAACAAACAAAAAAAAGGAAGAGATGGAGGGAAAGATGAGGGATTATTCCCTATTTATTAAAATATGAAAGCTGAGACACAAAGATAAATGAGCAAATAAATACGCGAAGAAAAAGTATTTTTCCCTCTTGGAATTTAAGTTGTGAACATTAATGCCACAGAGCATGATTAAAGTGTAAATACTTTCAAAAAGATGAAACAAGGGATTAGGGCCATTGGTGTCTTTTAAATTTTAGAGGTCAGATTGTGTCTTCTGTGTCAGGAAAGTCTCTACATGGTTATATATTATAAAGAATATGAATCTTAGAAAATTTGTGTACCACAGGAGGTTACAGAAGACAGATCTCAGGATTACTTATGTCAAGGAGTGGCAAGAGCAGAATGGCTGTAGTGAGAGAGGGTGAGTTAGGAGGCAAGAGTAATTCCACCACCAGGGGCACAATCCCACAGGATCTGGATACAGCAGGCAGAGTTGGTTGCTGGTGACAGGGTCCATGAACAGTCCTGGACATGGCAAGCCATAACCAAGACCAGGGTCCCCATCCAGAGAGTCCAGTCAAAAGCAGCAAGTGATGGGACAGGAGATAGGACTTGGAGGCAAGTCTACAATGTGAATCCAGCAGGCCCATCGAGCAGACGGGGTTAGGTGCACATACACCTCTGACATAGCTCAGGCAGCAAGTGGGTTGTCAGGCCTGAGATGAAGTGGGGCTCATGGGCAGAGGATTTCCAGGTAAAACTCCTCAAGGCCACTAAGGCTATTGGTGCGCTCAGGGACCTGACAGTGGGACCCCACTGCGTGTTACTTAGCGTTTAAACTGAAGCTTGCAGTGTCCAAACTTCTCATTTAATTGTCTGTATTTGTTTTGAGCAGTTTACAAAGGTGATAAGCACTTGTCTTATGTTTCATCTAGTTCCTGAACATACACACAAATTACTTTTTGAAGGAAGTATTTCTTCATGTTGCTGAATGTGTTGTCTTTTTTTCCACATAATTAAAAAATTGAAGTTGTATTTAAATGAGTAAGATTTTATTATCCACACAACTACTGTCTTCTGAACAGATTATAAAATGAGGCTGAAATGGAGACATTCAGGTCACAATACAGGCTGCTTCTGTAACAGAGATTTTCAGTCTGATTTCACTCTGAAATTTAAGTGTACTTTTTGGATTAGCATGGGGAATGCTTTCTTACTGTGGTCTTTCTGCCTCAAGGTCTTACATGTTGTTAGATTTGACTGCTTGCCTGACTAAATGATTCCTGCGTGATGTATTGCAGGTGGTTAATTTCCTTTTTTTTTTCCTAAGGGTCTAATTAGTGTTTTACCAATTTATAAGTATTGCATTATACATAGTAGGTCTTTGAGTTGTCACATGCCATTATTGGAAAGTCAAGTTCTTACCTCTTCATTTAGTCAAGTATATAGTGCTAGATCATTTATCTTTATGATGTGTAAAGAATCTTTGGGGTGTTGGGGTTTTTTTGTCTTTCATTTAAAATTAAATGTATTGCTATTGCAAAAATACTTATATATGCAAAAATACTTTATATATATGTGGTCAGCTTGATTACACTTTTGTTTCTGAAATGCCTTCTCTGTTCTTTTGCTGTTAAAAATGCTTATTGGTTACGCTAAAGCTAACAAGAAATAAGTTATCTTTTTCTTACTGTTACCCTTTTTCACCATCTAGTCTCTCAAACACTGACATTTTATAATACCTTTTTTCTTTCTTTTTTTTTTTTTACCAGAGCATGAAAGGAAAAAGCAAAAGTAGTCATGATCTACTGAAGGATGATCCACATCTAAGCTCAGTTCCTGCTGTCAAAAGGTTAACATTTGATTTCCAGTTTCCAGAACGGGTTTACTTTCAGGATGTTAGACCTGATTAGTATCACGTGTACTCATTGTTTGCCTGTTACTCTTTAAGAAATTAAGAATGGCAATGCCTGATTGGACCAAATGTTCCTCTAACCCTTTATGCTGCCACCAACATTAGCCAACAGTGGACACCCAACAGAGAATAAAAGCAGGGCACACATAATCTTTACCTGAGTAGTCTCCTGGTTCCATCTACTTTCAGCTCAGGGTACTGTCAGAGTTTGATATGATTCATCTATTTAATAATCCTTAATAGAGCTCTTGTCAGACAAGTATTTTTTCAGTCTCTTCTAATATTGCTTACATTCACACCCTCCTGTCTGTTGCAAGAAGTACCTCACCTCTTTGTTCTGAACCTGGCTGCTACTGGCATCGTTTGATAAATGCTAACTCTTACGCTGGAAGAGAGAGTGAGCAGTCAGTCCCTTTGTACCTCTCTTTCCCACAATCTTTTCTGGTGTTATCTGTTTTCTAGCCTAAACTATTAAAGCTTACTCAACTTCTCTTCACACAGAAGTTATTATATACCAGTGGTTATTCTTTTCTTGCTCTCACCAGCCCTGGTACTGTTCTAAAAGACTTTTTTTTTTTTTTTCTTTTTTCCAAATCTAAACAACATATTAAAAACTGGGTGAATCAGAAATCTGTATGCTTCCATAAAGATGGTCTCTATTTTCTCCTCTATTTCTTTTTAATACTTCCTAACTTCTTATTTGATTTTTTGTTGAGTATAAAGCTGAGACAATTCCATGAAAATATATCAACCCCAATAATTTGTTTATGATAGAATCATAGAATACTTTGGGTTGGAAGGGACGTTTTAAAAATAAAAGGAACTGTATCTTACTGAAGAAGGGCTGTTGTCAGTTATGGTGGGCATTCGATCATTATCTTAATTGTAAAACAAGACTGATTATTAAGAGAAAAGGGAAATCACACCCTCACATGTGCAATTTCAGGGATATCAATCTGATTATTTTTACTAAAAGAATTTGATATGATTTTAAAAGCAAAATTAGTAAGTTCTGAGCATTCCACGTGAGGTAGTGTTTTTAACTCTGAGTGGCCTATATGTTTAGAAGCGGGCTTTGCTTTTGGAGTGGTAGGAACACTTCTGTTGTTTTGGATACTCTTTTAATATTGGTATATGAAAATATGGCAACTGTAGTTTTTGCTGTTTCTCTACCTTTTTCGGAGCAGTGGCAAGCCCAGTGAGAACATTGCCAAGAAATAATTTTTATTAACCATGTTAATAAGCCTGAATAGCTCCAGAAAATAAAATACTTCTGGGATTTAAGCAGGAAATTCAGTGTCCTTTTCTACATCCATTCTACATCAGATTCATTTTAACCTGAGAAGCGCACCAGGTCCAGTGCAAAAGCCTTTGTAATTTGAGCAAATCGTAAAGTAGTTTGGGTTGGAAGGGACTTTTAAAGGTTACCTGGTCTGACCCCCCTGCAGTCAGCAGGGAAGTGTCCAACTAGATCAGGTTGCTCAGAGCCCCATCTAACCTGACCTTGAATGTTTCCAGGGATGGGGCTTGTACCACCACTATAGGCAACGTGTTCCAGTGTTTGACCAACCTCATTGTAAAAATCTTTTTCTTGATATCTTGTTTGAATCTATCCTCTTTTAGTTTGAAACCGTTACCCCTTGTCCTTTTGCTATAGGCTCTGTGAAAAACTTTGTCCCCATCTTTCTTATAAGCCCCCTTTAAGTACTGGAGCTGAGAGCTCCTTGTTCTGTATGTGGGACTCCTTTTCCTCATGTGCATAGCTTTACTTTTACCTACTTCGGATTTTGTCTGTCATTTTATTGTCCCATCATTCAAGTCCTTCTGCAGTTCTTCAGTCTGCTCTTGACTTTATTATGCTGAGTAACTTAGTGTTATTAAAAAACTCAATGACCTGGCAGTTTGCCTCTTTGTTACTGAGCTCACTGAACAGCTCAAGCTCTCACACAGACTATTGTGCATATACACTGGTGATCTTCCTCCATCGCAAGAAGTGATTGTTTGTTTTGTTTCGTGTCTTTTAACCATCTTATTTTTTCATGCATGGCCTTCCCATCATCCCAGGTCTACTTAATTTCTTTAGAAATCTTTGGTTACAGATTCTGTATGAGTCCAAATATATTGGACATCATCCACAACCACATGTAGCCCCTTCAAAAGACCCCTAGAGGTTCATAAGCCAGTTCCCTCTGCTTGTTCAGGACTGACGTCAGAGTTGCAGACCTGGATGCGTTCTAAATATTTCTCTAATACTTATGAACGTGGTTTTGTTTTGTTTTTAGATTATAATCTTCTACTAAGAAATAGGTACACAGAGAGTTTTCTAGATTAATTTTTAAATGCAGTTAATGTCATTGATTCCAGCAAATTTATGGTTTCTGTGATGACCTTGATTACTTATTGATGGCTTAAAGTGCACCTCAAAGCCTTGACTTTGGGGACTCCTTTAATATTCCTTGCTTTGTTTCTGCAACATAAATTCTTCTTGGAATTGTGGGATGGAAAAATCTTCCAGGGTCTTTATTATTAGTTTGTGACAATTAATAGTGGATATGTTAGCTTTAGTATATTCATATAGATTCCTGATAATGATCAGTATAGTGCATAGTGAACATGCTTATGTAAAGAAGGCTTTCCAAAATATAGACTATTTGCAATGAGATACTAGAAATTATTTAACATATGAGATCAAAAACATCGACCTTAAGTGAGTTTTGTTGTGTTTTTTTTCTTTTAACTATATACATTAGTGTTTTATCTGGATAGCTGAAGATATGGTTAGAATTTGTCCAGTGTTTTTATCCTATGTTTTGAAACATTTCCAGTTAGAATTATTGCAGTCAAATGATAGAAAATACTATTAATTGATACTTTTAAGATTAATGTGAGGACGATGTAAATGACTAGGCTGACTAAAATTTCAAGTAGTTAAGCAAACAAAATTTTTTATTTAAAAAATGGGGTTTTAAATCTCTGATATTTCAAAGTAGTTATGCTTTATTTTTCTTCTTTTAGTGAAACAGAAAGTGAGGAAGGGGATTTGAGTGAGGTAAGTAATGTTCTTTTACACATAAGTCTTTGTTTTTTACTATGTGTGTATTAGAAACTCTAAGGGGAACAAATGGTTCTTCAGAGGTTTTTTAAAACTAACTAGCTCATGTCAGATTTCCAGCAAAAGGCTGGAGACCCTTTCAAAGCTCAAAGGTTTGGCTATTGTGAACATTCACAGCAGCTTACGCTGCTTCTGCGTACTACCTACTGCATTTTATAAAAACTGCTTACCAGATATTTTAGTCAGTAGGTATATGGGCAATTATGTACCACAGAGTGACAAGGCATTAATAAAAGCCCTGAAATTGCTTCTAAAAAAAAAAAAAGGTAAAATTAATTTTGTCATGAATAATGATACAACCCTGATGTCTGAGAGGAAATTATGTATGACTTGAGAGTCCTGTTTGAAAGATTTCTTTAAGGAAACAAAATTTCAGTGGATATTTATCATTTTAATTATATTAGATATTTAGATTGCATTGATGAAGACTGTCACCTTCTAAAGGCAGGTAATCTGAATAACTAAGCAGTAACATTCAACCAATCGTGGAGGCTATTTTAATTTCAAGGAGGTTGTCATACATGGTGCAGAGTAAGGTTGCTGGCTGAAGTATGTCTCTACCTTCAGCTGTTGGTCACGAGGGTACCCCTTTGAGTTGCTGTTGGGACAAGGATGACATATTTGACTAGAAATGCAATCTCCCATTCCCCTGAACTTTTCAGTACTCTTTTCAATGTCTATCCACTATATGCAGGTAATTCACTGTTGATGCACTGTGGAAGTGAAGGAAGGATAATCGATGCCATTCTTATGCTTAAAAAAAAAAAGAAAAATACAGTCTGCGTCCACCTTGTTGCCTGTTGTTTTTTCCCACAAAGCATAGTACGAGTTCAGATTCTTGGACTCTTTTCTTTTGTAATTCCTGCTGTGCAGGAGCATTTAAATGTTGGAAGGGTTCTGAGAATGGTATTTAATTCATAATTCTTCAGATGTACAAATAGCTCTTTAAGTGAAATGGAGTTGGGGAATACATAACAGGGACATGTTAGGTATATTTATTTAAAATTTTTTTTCCAGCATAATTAATCTGAATGCTGTTATAATAATGGCATGAAGTAGGAAAAAGGAAGTTTTCTTTTTTTTTCCTGCAGGGCTCTCCTTTGATTTCATTACATTGAAAAATCTTAGCTAGATTAGCATTTCAGGCAGTTACCCAAGCCTTGTAAAACAGCGCTAGTATTTTATCATCTCTCTTGGATTTATTTCAGTTAACACCACACAGAATCACTTTTGCATTTACACGGCTGCAACAGGTTGATGGTTTTATCACCATCGTATAAGCAAATAATTCTTCCAGATCTCCCTACCTTCCCCAAACAACAGCTCTCTAGCATGTAAGAGAAATTCTTATTATTATTCCCTAAAAGCCTGACCTTGCTGTTCATGCTATTAAATATCATCCTGTTTCTCTTACTGTAGTCCTCAAGATCATACATGCCATGATTTGAGAATTGAATCCTTTGTCTATCACTGTTTGTTAAACCACTTTTTGTGCCTGAGTCATTAATGAAAACATACAAAATGTGTTCACAAGACTGAAAGTTTTTTTCCCCACAGTGACAATCCTTCCTTTCCCATTTCTGCACAACTTGTTTTCCTCTCCCTATTTGTTAGTTAGTTACTGAACAGTAAGTTTTATGCAGTACTATTGATAGATAAAGCTTAATATCTGCCCCCTAATTCATTAATCTTCTGAAATGGCTAAATCATGTTAGGTACAGTAGCCATTAGTCATTCTGAGACAAGATCTCTCATTACATTTTTGCATGCAGAGCAAAGAGAAGAATAGGGCAGCCTCACCCGGTTAACAACAGCAGCAAAAAGTAGTAGAACTTCCAGGCAGACAGTTTTGCATTTCTGTGTCAGTAGAGGAACACCATCATCCAGCTGAACAGCTGCTTCCCTCCTGAGTTGTCAGGTAGCCCACTCTGGGTGGAAGTGGGTTAAATCGATTAGTTGGTAGTGAGACTTCAGAAAAATGAGACTCTGAAAGATACAAGATCGGATAGAGTTAATGAGACAGAATAGGATCTGAAGGAGGAGACTGGGCCAGAGGAAACAGTAGAGTTACAAGAGGGAAGGAGTTGAGGAGGAAGTTTATATCCTATTTTGTCAGCGTTTTTCTAGGAGAAAACTGATGAAATCTTGTGCAGAGTGAGAGGTATGGAAGGTTTGGGAAGTAAGGCATTCATCTGAGTTGGACAGGTTGAACCATTTTGTCTCTCCCATTTTAACATATTATCCATGGAACACCCATCCTGTTACTTAGATTTTTTTGTAATTTTTAATTACCTTACTACTTAGCAGTTGCAATTTGTCTAGAGTTGTCTGTTTTTATTTTAGAAATCTAAAATAATGTGAAATCTAAGTGTGGCAGTATGAAGATTCCTAAACAGTGACTCAGATACAACATCTGAAATCCAGCTCTTCGTTTTTCTCTTCTGTTTCCAAAATTATGCCCTTCGGTGCTTTTATTTTTCTCCCCCTTCCCCCTCTCATGTTTATGGACGTGGTCTTCATGCTACTTCTCCTCCTACCTGTCAGTCCCACCAAGGACTTGTACATTGTCTTTAGTGTTCCTTTCCAAGTGCTGACATCCCAGCAGTCTCCTGGATACAGTACAGTCCTCTGGAATACCATTTCTAAGTCTATCCTTTCTCTGTGTGTGGTTAAAATTACAATCACATAGTGTCTTATGCTTTATCTAATTAGCATCACTCCAAAATAAACACAAAAAAATGGACCATGTAGTCTTTGAGCAGGCATCGTTCCCCTAGGATTCATGCAGGCTTCCTCCTTCAAGGAAGGAAGTAGACAAACTTAGATGCCTTGGTCAGGCTTCCTCTTCATTACTGGGAGGAATGGCTTACTTCTCCCTTCACATGTTTTTGAACCGAGGTGGTTTATCCTGTTTTGCCTTCCTCTGCTAGGCCTGGAAGCATAGTAGCTCTGTAGCGAGTTGGAATGATTGATTCCACTGGTTTTCACAGCCTCTTCTGATCAATGTGGTATTTATAAATTCCCCCGTGGAGACTGATGGGTAAGCCTCTTCCATCCCGTCATGACTGTAGTATAGCCCTGTGGTAGGAAGTTCTTAGTAAGTTTTGGTTTCTTTTAGAGGAAAATGAAGGAAGTGTTTCATGTATTACCTTGATCAAATTTTGGATTTATGAACAATGACCAGACTAATGCCACATTGCTATGAGACCTTCTACAGATCTGTAAGGGTTTACAGTCTAGAACAGACTGGTTGAGTTTTTTAAACCATTCAAAAAAAAGGTGTAATTTGTGTGTGAAAAAAATATTTTAGAATCATATTTCTAATTTTTGTTCCCTCTGAAGCAAATAAGGAGATACTTGTTTGAAAAGTTTGCTTTGAAATGAAGTAGTTTTCTTTCTTTTTTTTTGTAAGGGATTATCTTTGTAAGAAAAACTTTCCATAGTCAACATTCTATAGTCAAAAAAAAAAGCTAAAGAAGTTTTATCATTTTAAATTAATAAAGGAGGAAGAAGAACAGGATGAAGATGCTGATAGTGTAGAAGGTGAAGCTGCTAGCAATGAGAGATTTCAAATAAAAGAACGCATTGCTAAGAAGTTGAAAATCGATACAAGTGAAAATGCTAAACAGCAACTTCAAGAGGAAGAAACTAAGACAGAAAAGAAAACGACTAGTCGCAGGTAAGTATTGTGCTTTTGTTTTCGTTTTTGCCTTCAGCTTGTTTACAGTTAGATTTTCAGCTCAATTCCAGTTTTGCAGTTACTACATTGATAGTATTACATTAAAATTAGAAATATGATTCTA
>VZTS01014946.1:261318-294131 GCA_013400795.1 Pluvianellus socialis
AGGGAACAATGAAACTTTCCATAGTCAACATTCTATAGTCAAAAAAAAAAGCTAAAGAAGTTTTATCATTTTAAATTAATAAAGGAGGAAGAAGAACAGGATGAAGATGCTGATAGTGTAGAAGGTGAAGCTGCTAGCAATGAGAGATTTCAAATAAAAGAACGCATTGCTAAGAAGTTGAAAATCGATACAAGTGAAAATGCTAAACAGCAACTTCAAGAGGAAGAAACTAAGACAGAAAAGAAAACGACTAGTCGCAGGTAAGTATTGTGCTTTTGTTTTCGTTTTTGCCTTCAGCTTGTTTACAGTTAGATTTTCAGCTCAATTCCAGTTTTGCA
Source organism: Pluvianellus socialis (assembly GCA_013400795.1). Lineage (NCBI taxonomy): Eukaryota > Metazoa > Chordata > Aves > Charadriiformes > Charadriidae > Pluvianellus > Pluvianellus socialis. Next base: position 261,657 of record VZTS01014946.1, read on the forward strand.
GTTACTACATTGATAGTATTACATTAAAATTACTCCCCCCTGCCCATCACCAGATGTGGAAGATGAAATTGCTTTTTGCTTTCTCATTTCTTAGTTTCATTTGCCAGTTTGAACCAAACAGTTAAGTTACATTTTGTTACACTTACTGATACGTTGTATGGGAGTTTCATTGTTCCCTGTGAGTTATAAATGATGAGTATCTAAGTGTGTTTATCATGCTTTACTTTGTCTTTCTACGCATTTGTCAGATTGAGTTTGGTAGCTTCCTTACCTGTGTTAACATGTGGTTGTCATCCACTACTGAGACTTACAGAAAGTAAAGGCTTCCTCATTGCCCAGTAAAGTCTGATTTAACAAAGTAGTCGTTCTTACAGTATACCAGTTTTTCAACCCTGCAATTAATACATCAGTTTTTAAATACAATTGAGGGCTGTTCTTAGAGGCTTGGAATTTGTCTGTGTTTAGTAGTGTGGTACTGTATTCAAATTATTGAACTAGAATCTAGACAAATTATTATGTTTCTGTAGCAGTATTCAGCTCTTAACAGACATAAAATCGTGGGTTCCAGTCATGTAATATAGCTGTGCCAGCCTTCACGAACATCTGTACTGATTAGCACTCAATTTTCAGTGAGTTAATTTGTTTTCTTGGAACCTTGTGTCTTGGCAGTCTTTCTTCCAGAGCTGGTTTAGGAATTTCTGCCTAATAATATTTATATTGCATAAAAATATTCATCATGTACGCAAATGATACGTAGTAGAACACAGCAACCTGTTCCAGTGTTTCACCAACCTCATTATAAAATTTTTTTTTCATTATATGTTGTCTGAATCTACCCTCTTTTAGTTTGAAACTGTTACCTCTTGTCCTACTCTTTAGGCTCTGCAAAAAAGTCTGTCCCCATCTTTTTTTATAAGCCCCCTTAGGGACTGAAAGGCTGCAATAAGGTCTCCCCACAGCCTTCTCTTCTCCAAGCTGAACATGATGGCAACCTTACTAGGAATTATTGTCCAGTATTTCAATAAATGTGAGCTCCAGAAGTTACTGAACAATGAAGTTTTTGCTGTTACAAAGTTCAATGTGTAAATTTACTTACTTAGTGAAACTTGCTGGTGGATAGCAGGAGGAAGCATCAAAAAGGTAATTTCGATTTTGTACTCTTAACTCTGCACAGTTGTTAACAAATAACTGCCTGATGAAATTATTCAGGCTTTGCCTATACTAAATTCCACGTATGTAGTGGCTATTTTAGATTATCTCTCACAACAATTTTCTCTGAACTGAAACATTCCCCCACACCCTCACCCCCCCTTTTTTTGTTTTGGTTTGTTTTTTTTACTGTTTCACCACACTGCAGATATGTTTTTATATGTAATAGCTAAGGCATGTAGTCAACATGGAAGAATCCAAGACAATCTGTGACAAAAGAATATCTGGTAGTCAATATAAACGCTTCACAAGTCCAATAGCATTTACAATCCCTCTTAAAAACTGGGAAGTAAAGGCTTTGAGTCAAGACACATGAAGGTAAATTTTTTGTAATAGTAATACACTTTGAGATAAAATACGTATTAAAACTTTGTTTGGAAAACAGAAGGAATAACTGAAACAAAATCAGGTGTTGTTTTACAGTCATCAGAAACTCGCATATCTGATTTGCACTCCTTGCAGGTTAATCTGGCTTTGTATGAGGAGGTTACAGTAAATTCTTTTTCAGGCCTAGATTATGTTACTTCCAAAGTTCCTCATTTTATGTTTGATGAAGAGAAGATTCAATATACTTAATAGCTGGAGATAAATAAGCAAGAATATTTGATTAAAAATCCAGCACAATAATGGGAAAGGATATAGGGAACAAAATCTGTAATGTAAACAGGCAGTAATTTTTCCCATCATGATTTTACTTTTAGTTAGAGGCAAGGCAACTAACTTCCATGCTTTGGCAAACTTTATGTAGTCAACAAGATTTGTGTGGTCAGATCTGTAAACTGATGTTAATCCATTTCTTTTGGAACTGTACATAAATCTGATCTCATTGCAGAACCATATAATGTTAGGAACACGAGCATAAAACTCTATTTCATGAGCACTGGCTTTCTGTTTTTCATTGTTCTTTTCTCTTTGTAAGAGCACCTAAATTGCAGTACATGAAATCTAGTGCCATGTTTTCATGGCTGTACTAGATATAACTGAGTATTGTTTCAGTGCACATATACAAGACATCTTCTAAAAATCTATCCCCTGTTTTTCCTTTCTTCCATCTTTGAAGTTGAGCAGTGTTGCTCTTTGGGAATTGATGGCTCTACTATCCGTGCTGTAGACAGCTGGTCCAGAAAATATGCTGAGGTCAAGTAGGATGATGGTATCTTAGATCCCAAAATCTGGTTACTAGTCCTATGGTTGAGGTTGATGCATAATCCCTGTGGTAAATTACATGAATATTTATCTTGTGTCAATTGAAATGGTTATATGTGAGTATGTGGGCAAGAATACGTGAGGTAGTTTTGTTTCTCAGATCTTGCAGATTGTGCTGAATCAGTTTCCTGACTGCAGAAAGAAGTAATTCCTGGTTTTCAGTACTCTGCCTTCCGTGATTGATTAATCCTAATAATGTTTGTGATATTACCCGTAATATTTCCTGATACAGAATGAGTATAAGCTTTTTGGAGTCAGTGTACTATTCTTGATCATGGAGATTGGACAAATACTGATTAGTGTTAGGTAACTGTATATGATAGTGGAGGCGAGGATTCAGAAATGTAAAACCTCTCCAAGAAGAGCTTTTCCTCAAAAAGTACCTTCAAGTACATAGCAGCCATATAACATCTTTAGAACAGCAAAAGACACTGGACTCCATAGATACTTACTACCTGTATATGCGTCCAACAAGCTGTCCATCCGTTTAACTGTCTGTTGGGTTTTACAGGGATGGCTGCTAGAAACAATTTTGCCTAAGATACAATAGTAAGTTCATAGCATACCCTTAGGAATGAGGTACTCGATGCCCGAGCTTGTGTGATGTTGTATCACATTTTCAGAGCTGTTTGTGTAGGCATTCTGTAAGCTGCTGGGTCTGCATGTAGACAGTCAATGTAGTGTGTTTGTGGCTGTTCTGCTCTTTCAGGGCAGTAGTAGTAGTGTTATAGCCAAATGGGTTCTCTTAGCTCAGAAGAGGGTTTTATTGGGTGCGTTTTTAGCGGTTGGGAGCCATAGCCCTGGGAAGCACTGCTTAGTACCACAAGTAACATCAATTTCTAGACTTAATGTTTTTCAAATAATTGCCTGGCATCCACTGGTATGAGAATCAAAGGCATGGTATTGTTTGTTTTAAATAAGACGTTATTAACCTTGAGGTCTGATGAGATAAAGTAAGATAAACGTTATCAAGTTTCATTGTCTGGAATAGTGACTTTTCTTGTAAATGTACTGGATATGATTGATAATACTCTCATGGGACTTCAGCACCCACTGTAATCCAAGTGTGCATTGATCAGAGCAGGCTGAAATCTGGGAGGTACAAATATCAAACAAGAAGTTGGATCCACCATGCATAGCTTGATGAGTAATGTCTACTAACCTATCAGAGGGCCAAGGAACACCTGGTATCTGTCAGAATTGTTCATCTCATCAGCTATTTCAGTACGCTAGTAGAGTAATTGAACACCTAAAGATATTTTTTCAGAGTACTGTCTTTTAACATGTATGAACTTTTCTGCAAATCTGTATTAATTTGTATCAGTCCTATTTCTTTTAATACAAATTGATTTGTTAGGTCAGAAGTTTGCATATTTGTTTCAGAGAAACAATACAGAAACAAGAGACATGTCAAATTCATGGTACTGAGATCCAGTACCACTTCTAAATACAATCATAACTGGACTGCTCCAATGGTAACATTAATCTTAGTTGTTTCAGTATGCATTTGAACATTTTGTGTATGTTTTAAAAAAATAGTTTGAGAGACTTTCCAATTTTGTATAGGCAACCTCATGAAAAAGAATTTTGTATTCATTCTGGCGAGTTGTTAGAGAAATTTCACAGGTCTGTTGTTTTTACTTAGAAGGTTTAAACTTAAACTTCAAAGTATCGAACAGCTGTTTACACAAAGGAATGTATACAGATTAGAGAAGTGTTTGCCATCATTGCAGTAGTAATGAAATTTATCATCATTACATGGAGTTTGTAAAATGGCAGTGGCTTGAGATGGTAGTCTGCAGGATTCACAGTGAACAGTCCTCTCCTAGTCTGATAATTAAAAATACTGGGTTTGCACTTGTTTTCGTCCTGTAGGTGGAGCTCGGGTGCTGCACATTTGTGGGTACCACCTTTTAAAAGCTTTCACTGCTTCTTGTTTGCAAGATGTGCAATGTGCAAGTAGAGTATGGTTGACTGTACAGTTTTTCACTATACAGTTAACAGTTTCAATTGTGTCCGTATAATGGATGTGCTATTAAATAGCAATATGAAATAGATATTTAGAATAGCTAAGCTACTGAGGAAGAAAAGCTGACTTCTTTTTCGGTAGTTAATGTCACTTTAAGTCTGTTGCAGTTGAACTAAGTAATCACATTTCTTTTCAGCTTATAAGCCGTCAATGACTATTGTAAGGACATGAACAGGAATAGCAGTAGTTACTGTTAACTACCATTGTAATTAACAGTAGTTATATTGACACTCCTTTGCATTCCTATTTTTTCTTACATGCATGTTGCTTGTCATGGGTAGAATAAATCATCTTATTAAGCTTTAGACATCTACTGCATGTATATATAAGAAATAGCTTGCTTCATCTTCAAAGCAGAAGTCTGTAACACTTTTTAAGGTGTAATTCCTCTGACTTTTTCTCCATTTGTTAAAAGACGAGATAGTTTACTTATAGATGTCTGCATTTGGTCAAATGACTTGCATCCCCACTGTCATTTTGTGGTCTAAACACAATAGTAATAAAAATATTTAATAGTGCTAGGCAGACATACTCAAGGTCATGGTAAGTCCATTCAAACCATGAAGTAAAAAATTGTGTATAGTTAAGACACCACAACATTTTCCTAGCATCTGAATAAACATTGGCACACTGAACATGCAAGATTGCTTTCCTGAAGTGCTTTCACAGTATTGTGTTGTAGAACAGCCAGATGTAATTTTGTGTGTCATGTCCTGGAAGTCTTTTAAAAGACTTCTAAATCAAAACTTCTTTTTCACTTCGTAAATCTGCAGTTGTTATAAATGAAGAATTGGATATTTTTGTTCATAAATTAATAATATATGGTAGAATATTTCGCATTTACTAGGCACTTTTACCTTGTGCTTATAGTGCAGGCATCGTAATGAAATAAATATAGTTTTGGAGACTCACATAATTCTGCAGTGTAAGAATTCTTGTCATTCTTGTAATTGTTGCAAATTTATAACTTTGTTATAAATAACAGCTACATTTCTGTGCATCTATGGACTGCATTCAAGGGGACTGAGACTGACGTCGTGCAAGTCTGCTGTCTGTGATTGTCATTGCAAGGTGGCTGATGTCGTTGCAAGGCTGCTGTCTGTAATCTTTGAAGTACTATGGAAGTCCTCTGACAGGAGGATGTTGCAGATGTTGCACCCATTTTCAAAAAAGGCAATCATCAGAGGGATCATCCAATTAGCCTCACTTTGGTCCTTGGACAAATCATGGGGTAGGTCCTCTTGGAAGCTATTTCTGGTCACATGAGGGAGAAAGAGGTGACTGGAAATAGTCAGCATGGATTTAGCAAAGGCAAGATGAGGGAGCAACAGTGGATATCGTCTGGTCTGAGCCGGAGGCTAGAGTTAGCTGAGTTTCTGAGGCTCCTTCTGACCTGAATGCTTCTGTGATCTGGGGGGGTTTTTTATTTTTGTAAAATTATTAATCCCCCTCCTCCCTTATGCTTCTGCTTATTTAAACTTAATCCAGTATCTCATCTTGTGTTCAGGAACCTACTGTTAACTCTTTTTTGTGAATGTTGTTTGCTTGTAAGTAGTGGCTATGTGATGAGAATACCATATACGTAGAGATACTTACTTGCTTTGTATTGTGAAGTTTATCTGTTTCTATATAGAACTGTGATTTTTCTTTCTTCACCATAATTACTATTTCAAATTTATTAACTGGATTTATAATCCTGCTAGCATTTTCTTGAACCAGGTATAACTCTTACCCCCAGGCCTTGCCCAACAATACAGCGTGTCTCCTTGTTTTTCAGTTCAGCATCCGGGAAATATAAATTGTGTGTTAATAAGACTCTCTTTTGAGTTCTTGAGTACAAACTCTCCTTGCAGCTGGCTTTGAACTTCACTGTACCTGAAGAACTGCTGCTGTTTTCCTATAGCAAATTCAGGTATTCTGTGTTTTAAGCCAAAGGAGACTATTAGATAAACTGTGTATCTCATGACATAATTTACTGTCAGCTTACCCCTGTATTGAGCTCGCTGTTTGGTAACAGCTGAACAGGAAAGGCATTCAGACGTAGTTTATAGATATCAAGAGAGTGCAGCTTGGTCCATATTTAGTCAGGCCATGTATGTATATTCCAGTATTTAGATACATTTCCCCTAACAGTACCTCATATCCAGTTTTACACTTTAATTTGTCTGGCTTCAGCCTGTAGCCAATTAATTTTTTTGTTGTGCCTTTTTCTGAAGTTCACTGCAGTATGCTTTATTTTCTTTTTTTTCACCTAGTTAAATTCTAATTGAGTCCTTTCTGTCTTTTTGATAAGCTGTACCTGTTGCGTTCTTTCATTCTTTCACAGTAAGACTTTTTTTCCAGTCCTCAAGTCACTTTATTGGTTTTTTTTGTTCCTTCTCCAATTTTTCAACATTGGTTAAAGAGCTTTGATCAGTAACCACTTATTAGCTTCGCTAATGCTGTATACTGAGAGCAACAACTTTTTTCCTTACTTCCATCTCCCTGTTTATTCATACAGTGCCCATATCAGCTCTTCTTATCGATATTCTGCTGAGATTCTTGCTGGAGCTTTCCAGGTTATTTTCAGTTATCGCTCTCCAAGAACTAGTTTTGCATTTTTTATGCTTAATCTATTTTTCACTTCCTAAATTTTGGCAATTTGTTGTCTTCAGCTTTTATTTAGCAAGCCCAATTTGCCCAGCAATCCTAATAGGAGAATTTGCTACTGTGATAGTTTGTGTGATTCACTAGCAGTGGATTTAGTAACGAGTTCCCTGGAGTGAATAGGTGTATTTCCAGTGAGTGTTTGATATCCCCCTGGCAACTATTTTAAGCAGTAACTTTTTAACCTAATTCTTACTTAAAGAAGATGTTCTTTTGGCCTGTTTTGTGTTGCTGGGTTTTTTTAAGGACTTCCTTACTTGAAAGTACTGGGAAGCAAGTTTTCCTGATTTCATATAATAAGAGAGGTTATTCGGGTTGATGCTAAAATTAGGCAAGTTAGCAACCAGTCAGGAACTCATGTTGAATTCTACCAAGAAGCTCTGTGATAGCATTATGTCAGAATCAATATGCTACTCTGAAACTTTTTTGGTTTTGACTAGTATGCTTTTTCTGTGGGAAAGTTTTATTCGATTATTGTATTCTAGCTTGATTCAAGAAGTAGTTTTTTGTGTATATGTAATCCAGTACCAGTTTTTTTTAAAAAGAGGCATTGCCAATAAAATTGATGTTAAATTCATTTAGCTATTGAGGTGAACACATGTAAATTGGTTAGTTTTCATTTTTGGATATGTGATGATACTAACAGCTTTGGCTGCAGCTCATTATAATAAAGACTAACCTATTGCCCTTTTATTGTGACCTCTTAACTTTGGATCCAAAAGCCTTTGCTGACGTCCATAAAGTGCCAGGTTTTAGAATAACAGAAATCATCTGATAAGTCTTAAAAGAATAAAAGAAAAAAAACATCGAAACTGTCAAGTGGAAACAAACAGATTAAAATCTATCACTAGATACACTGTACTACTACAAAAGATTATTTCATGAGATTACCTTGACATTTGCAGTCTCTCCTGCTCTTGTATTTTTTCATATTATGGTACCTTCAGATCATTGTTACTACGCTACCTACATTTTGAATTTAATTTTCTTAGAACTTTAGAATTTGTACGTGTTTGTAAGTTTTAACAGTAATGCTTATGTTTCATCTGACAATACTTGTATTTTATTCAAAATCTTTCATTCCGTACTTCAAAAAAAGATACTCACTGTGTGATTATTGTGTTCCATTTGTATAGGTATTCTTTTAAAACTAGGAACTGTTGATAGTTCTAAACCAGCAAACCAGCCTATGTTGTTTCATTTTAACTTCCTTGAAGTGGGCCACTTTATGCTCCACCCTAAATTGTTCAAAGCTATCTAAAAGAATGTCCAAAGTTATTTAAAACAATTTTTAGATTAAATTGAGAAATGCCAATTTTATGCAAAAGTAGTTATTTAATCACATACTGAAATAGAACAATTACTAAGGGAGCGGTGACATGAAATTAGACTTTTTTCTATTTCTCGCTTGCTAGATAGAGGAGTATGTTCAAAGTACATAGTCTTGATTTGAAAACAGCATGGGTAATGATTACATAATGCATGTGATAAATACACTGCTGTAAATGGGCAGCTATAGAGTTAGAACACATTTCATTTGACTGCATTGTGCTCTATGTAGCCTGTATTTCAAAATAGGATGGTAACTAAAGATCTGTAGTATTTTCTCAGGGCAGGGGAAGAAAGTATTTTATGACCAAAAGACCCCAACTTTACTTCTGAATACTTCTTATTTCACAGAATGTTACAGAATCACAGAATGTTGGGGGTTGGAAGGGACCACTAGAGATCATTTAGTCCAACCCCCCTGCCAGAGCAGGTCCACCTACAGCAGGTTGCACAGGATGGCGTCCAGGCAGGTTTTGAATGTCTCCAGAGTCAGAGACTCTTACCACCTCTCTGGGCAGCCTGTGCCAGTGCTCTGCCACCCTCAAAGGAAAGAAGTTCCTCCTCATGCTCAGATGGAACTTCCTGTTTCAAGTTTGTGCCTGTTACATCTTGTTCTGACATTGGGCACCACTGGAAAAAGACTGTCCCCCTCCTCCTGGCACCCTCCCTTTAAGTATTTATAAGCATTGATCAGATCCCCCCTCAGTCTTCTCCAGACTAAAGAGACCCAACTCCCTCAGCCTTTCCCCATAAGAAAGATGCTCCAGCCACCAAATCATCTTTGTAGCCCTTTGATGCAGCCTCTCCAGCAGTTCCCTGTCCTTCTTGAACTGGGGAGCCCAGAACTGGACACAGTACTCCAGAGGCAGCCTCACCAGGGCAGAGCAAAGGGGAAGGATGACCTCCCTCCACCTGTTGGCCACACTCCTCTTGATGCACCCCAGGGTGCCATTGGCCTTCTTGGCCACAAGAGCACATTGCTGCCTCGTGGTCATCCTGTTGTCCACCAGGACTCCCAGGTCCCTCTCTGCAGAGCTGCTTTCCAGCAGGTCAGCCCCCAACCTGTACTGCTGCATGGGGTTATTCCTCCCCACATGCAGGACCCTACGCTTGCCTTTGCTGAATTCCAATTTAATTTCAATTTGTTCTTCAGTGCTTCCTTGTGTTGAAATACTCAGTGCTGTGCTTTGCAAAATTACATAAAGCATAGAACTTAAACTGAGTAGTCTCTAGAATACCTCACCCTGCCCCTGAGTTCTCATTTTTAGGTATAGTGTAATCAGCATAACACATAATTTTGTGGGGTACTTAGCTAGAGTTTACCATCAGTGTCCCCAGAGCTCCATCTGTTAGAGTACTCTATGTTGTATGTTAAAACACAGTCAAATGCATAAAATATTTTAATATATAGTATTAGAGTGAAAGCTGAACACTGAGAGGCCACCTACGCATTCTTGAGCTTATAGTTCTTGTGCCTTCTAAGAGACTGAAAAGTATTGTGGGAGAATCCTATATACTGACATTTTGCAGTTAGAGTTCAAAGAAGTTAATGTGTTATTTTATGTAATCTCACCTCCTTTTATGCAGTTTCATCTCGTAATAGACTGAAAGAAAGGTCTGAGATTCTTGTCTGGAAAACAGAGCCTATAAACTTCCCAAGGAAGTTATTGTACTCTTCAGAAGCGCCCAACAACTTTGCTCAAGTAGGATACACTATCTATTTCGTAATCCATAAAACTCTAACCAGTATTTCAGCAAAATTACAAAAGTTCATACGAGTCTGTACTTCAAGGGAACACATAAGCAGCAGGTCTTTCCTACTAGTCCTGTTTCGATGCAGAGTATCAAAATGTTTCTCTTAAATTCTAACCTTTAGTGGCTTTTACTACACAAAGCATACTTCATACTGTTCTGCGTGTTCTACTGTTTATTCTTCAGTAGCCAGTAGATTTGGATTTCCATTTCTGCTCTTGTACTCTTGGCTTGAAATGTCATTTGAAAAGCTCTTTGGAGAAGCAGTACCTCTCTGACAGAAAGTACTAGGGATGTGAAATATGCTGATATACACACAGAGCAGTATGGCAATATTTCAGGCTTCCTGCTTTTCCGTGTCTTGATGAACCTGTGTTGAAGCAGAATTTCATTAGGTTAGTTATTTGCCTTACATACAGTACATCATGACCAGTAGCAGAATTAAACAATTTTGATCATTCATCATAGGAATTCTTGAGAAGGTATTAGTTCAAGCATATGAACTTGGCTGTGAAGACCTGACAAGGACGTAGGAGATATAATTCCTATATTATGCAAGTAGTACCTACCTAAATATTTTCAGTATATGTGAAGACAGTGCTCTTTACCTAGAGGAGCACTTTGTGGGACTCTGGACAAGACTCAGCCTGAATAAAGAGGTATAGAGTTTGGAGTATTAGCTGTGAGGGATGGATGAAGTTATTCCATTAATTATGGATTGACTTTACAACATAAGAATACAGAAAGCTGCTGCTGCACATCGAGGTCAACATGTTTTCCTGGTTTTACTCTGCAAGTATAGGTGCTTCTACATACAATCTTTGCATACACCAAGCTCAGCTCGCACATTCCTCAACAGATCACTCACTTGTGATGTGCTTTAAGTGGGGCCTTTGAAGTGAATACCTTTGAAGAATTTAAAGATTATTTCAGAAATTAAGTAGACAAAATAATGGTCTGTGAAATAGTATTATACAGCATAATATCTAGTTGACACTGAAAGTGCATTGTACTGGTTCTGATTTGTGCATGCCTCTTGTGGTTTGCAGGTGGAACTCTCTTGAATTGTAAAGACTTTTAAGTCTGTGTTACTTCAGAGAACATGACTGTTGTGCTTTATTACCACAGCTGTGGTAAGCAGATGTGTGTGAGCTGGAGCTACCTGATGGAAAAGGGAAAACTTCCCCCACACCTGCCCCATGGCATTGAGAAAAAGCACAGACATAAATCAGTGTGAATTCATGGTCTAGGCATCAAAAAACAGCGGTAATGGTGTTGGTATAAGCTGGGTAATATGACTTTCATGAAAAATCCAAAATAGGAGCTTATTTTGATATATTCTTTTAAATTAGTGCTTGGAAGAATTTTTTTTTTAAATTCCAATGTGGTTGAGTGCGTGTCTGATTAATGTAGGAGCTGTTTTGAGCCTTTGAAAAGTATAAGCACATAAATCATAGAATTGTCCAGGTTGGAAGGGGCCTTTATGATCATTGAGCCCAACCATCAACCTAACGTTGCCAAAACTACCACTAAACAATGTTCCTCAGTTAACTGTCAACCTGCCTTTTTTAATACCCTAGGGATGGTGATTTCACCACTTCTCTGGGCAGCCTGTTCCAATTCTTGATAACCCTTTCAGTGAAAAAATTTTTCCTAGTATCCATCCTAAACCTCCCTGGGCGTAACGGCAGGCCGTTTCCTCTTGTCCTATTGCTTGTCACTTGAGAGAAGAAACTGACACTTGTCTCGCTACAACCTCCTTTCAGGTAGTTGTAGAGAGTGATAAGGTCTCCCTCAGTCTCCTTTTCTCCAGGCTAAACAACCTCAGTTCCCACAGCTTCTCCTCATAAGACTTGTGTTCTAGACTCTTCACCAGCTTTGTTGCCCTTCTCTGGACGCGCTCCAACACCTCAATGTCTTTCTTGTAGTGAGGGGCCCAAAACTGAACACAGTATTCTAGGTGGGGCCTCACCAGTGCTGAGTACAGGGGGACAATCACTTCCCTAGTCCTGCTGGCTGCACTATTCCTGATACAGGCCAGGGTGCTGTTGACCTCCTTGGCCACCTGGGCACACTGTTGGTTCACATTCAGCTGACTGTCAAGCAGCACCCCCAGGTCCTTTTCTGCCAGGCAGCTTTCCAGCCACTCCTCCCCAAGCCTGTAGCGCTGCCTGGGGTCGTTGTGACCCAAGGGCAGGACCTGGCACTTGGCCTTGTTGAACCTCATACAATTGGCCTCAGCCCATCTGTCCAGCCTGTCCCCATCCCTCTGTAGAGCCTTCCTACCCTCAAGCAGATCCACACTCCCGTCCAACCTGGTGTTGTCTGCAAGCTTACTGAGGGTGCACTCGATCCCCTTGTCCAGCTCATTGATAAAGATATTAAAGAGAACCAGCCCCAGTACTCAGCCCTGGGGAACACCACTTGTGACCAGCCACCAGCTGGATTNTTGGATTGTGGGGGCTTCATTCTGCTCCCCACCCCTGTTGTCCGGCTTAGGGGGCTGGGTACTCAGGGAACAGTGGGTTCTACTATGAAAGACTGAGGCAAAGAAGGCATTAAGTAGCTCAGCCTTTTCCTCATCCTTGGTCACTCTGTTTCCCCCGTGTTTACTGAAGGATGGAAATTCTCCTTAGTCCTTCTTTTGTTGCTAATGTATTTATAGAAACCTTTAAATTGTCTTTAAAATCAGAAGACAGGTGAAGTTCTAGTTTGGCTTTTGCCCTTCTGATTTTCTCCCTACATAGCTTCACAGCATCTTTGTGGTCCGCCCCTTCTTCCAAAGGCCATGATTTTTCCTTTTTTCCTGTAATTGCAGCCATACCTCTGTGTTCAGCAGGGCCAGTCTTTTTCCCCAACAGCTCCTTTTTCAGCACATGGGAACAGCCTGCTCCTGTGCCTTTAAGACATCCTTCCTGAAAAATGTCCAGCCTTCCTGGACTCCTTTGCCCTTCAGGACTGCCTCCTAAGGGACTCAGTCAACCAGGCTCCTGAAGAGACCAAAGTCTGCCCTCCAGAAGTCCAAGGTGGTAGTTCTTCTGACCCTGCTCTGTACTTCTCCAAGAATCACAAACTCTTATCTTTTCGTGATCACTGTGCCCAAGATAGCCTCCAACCATCACATTCTCCACAAAGTCCTTCCCTGTTTACAAACACCAGGTTCATCATGGCATCTTCCCTGGTTGCCTCTCTCACCAGCTGTGTCAGGAAGTACTTCCACTGAACTTCCACATCTTTGTAATTGGTAACTGAACTTGTTTGTTTGGGTTTTTTGTTTGTGTCTGGTTTTGGGAGGTGTCTTTATAAATTACATCCCCAGAAAAAAATGTTAGATATCTTTATGGTGCCTTGCTTGATCTTTACTATGGCTAACGCTAAACTAGAAGATCACAAACACAAAAATTCACTTTCAATGTAAGAGGAATAAGAAAGAGATTTTGTCCTCCATGTTTCAAGAGTGTATGAAAGAAGGGCAGTGCTTTCTGTACCTTTTTGGTTTGATATTGATACCCTAACTTTGTAATGGCATCATACACAGACTCACCCACAGGCCATGTAATATCTTAGTCGTAGCTACCTACATGTCAGATGTTTGTTTTGATAGGCTTCCACTTTAATTTGCGTGTGTTTTGTTTTCATTGAGTGACTTATCACAGCATATAAATTCAATATGGATTTGAAGCCAAAGTGCTAATTTTATAAATTGCTATTTATCCTCAGTCATATGGAAATTACTCACTTCTGCAAATGTTTACATGACTCAGTGATTCCAGTGAAACTACTAATGTAAGAAAGTTCGTAGAAATAAGCCTGAGAACCACTGACAATACTTTGGACTGGAATTTGACAACCATCATTTTGTATGAAGGTCAAAGGAGAGGAAGGAATATTTTGGCTAATATGACAGAAAAAGTCCTTACCCTTGTGACTGAGTAACTTTTTATTTTTTCATAAGGCTGTCTGAAGAGGTTATCGGCTTCATTTCCTCTTCCATTGGCCAATTTTTCTTTCAATTTTTCCCCGCAATTGGAGTGTTACAGTTGCTTATGGAGTTCCTTGTAAAATAGATCCCTTACACAATTCCAGTAAATGAAATTCTTAAAAGTCAGCTACAAAGCTAGGGCCAGAAGAAAGCTGTCAAAAGACAGGAGACTTTTAAGCAAATTTTAGTGCTTTAGAAAGTGTGCGTGACCACCTGCACACATTACACTAAAAGACAGAACTTTGAGAGAAATCAGGAAGGCATCTTGCTGGCACTAGAGCCTTGACTGATACTCACCTTTGGTTTAATCCTTATATGGTTTATCACATCATTTGTTTATTAGGATTTTTCTTATTTTTTCAAGTAATACTATAGTACTAATGTTCTTAAAGTACACTTCATTGATATTTTCCTTTGCTTTACATTCTACCTTTCCTCAATGCATGGGGAATCATTCACCTCATTTCGACTAATTTTCTTTAGGGAAGCAATAATATTTGATTTAACCAAGTGTAATGTTTCATATTTTATCCATTCTTTGAAATGAGATCAGTTACTTTTTGACTGATGAGGTTCTCTTTTTAATTATCTTAGAAAATGAAAAGAATGGTCTTCTTTTCCTTTGGTGAAAATGAATTCCAAAGGTATACAGAAGTTTAAGAAGCTAGTGTATTCCTTTTCATTTGCCATTTTATATTTTGTTCAAGAAATTCAATATTTCAGACATGTATAAATGACATATAGGAAGGAAAGATTACTTCAGAACTGGTTTTAGAAATACTTTATTTTTCTGAATAAGACCATTTACTTAGTGCTAAGGATTGCATGATTAATTTATTCTTTTCAAAATAATGTAGATTTTTCTGTATTCCTTGCCTTAATAACATTCATTGTAAAGAAAAAATAATCCCAGACATACTCTTTGTAGAGTTAATGATTGGCAGTAACTTAAAAGCAGACTATACTATATTAAACACAAACCCAGATTGTTTGGGCACAAAACCCAGAATCCCAGCACTGAGATTTTTCTTGGCTAAGCATCAAAGCATGTTAATAGGTATAGTGTTAGCCTGGGACAAAGACGGGATTGTTACTGTGGTATATTTCATCCTGCTGCTACTTGGCAAGAGTCAGTGTATTTTTAGGTGAAGTTTGTGTGTGCATTTGTCTAGCCACCTGGAAAAAAGGATGCGTAGATGACCCGTGAAAATGCAGTTAGCACGATGGAAGGTGAGAATGTGTAATCCCTATTATACAGTGAATTTTTAGCACTATATTGTGGATAAGATAACATTTCAAAGGGCTGGAGTGTTCTCAGTTGTTTAGCTGCACATGGGATTTTTTTTTTTTTTCGGTAACATAACAACGGATTTAACAGTGGTATAGCCATTTACTTTTTAATTGCTAAATGTTCATGCTCCATTTCCTTTCTTTGTTTCAACAGAGTTGACTAGCATGGGAAGAGACATTTTGAGGTTTTTCTTTCTATTATAGAACACTTTTTTTTGTAAATATAAGCTATACTTTTAAAAGTGGTACTGCAGTGAAAGATGACTGCAGTGTGTTCAAACATGTTCTTTATTCATCACATCTGCTTTTTGTCTCAACAGACAATTCATGGTATAATTCAGTATTTTTATTGTTTTACGTGCCTTCTATGGAGCCCAATAGGTAATAGATATTTTTAGTGTCGTGTAGAACAAGTCAAGTTGGTTAGCAGATTCTGGTTGTGGAATCTTTACAATTAATAATATTTCGTGAATAAAAAGAAGTGAAATTTAATTATTGCCTAAAAAGTTGTTGTGTTAAGGTTTTGATAGTTGTCAATAGTCGTAGTTGGTAGTTTGGTAATAACAAAACAAATTAAAAACTGAGCTGAGCAGATTTGATTTGGAAGTCTTTCAGATGGTAAAGATAACTGCTACTAAATTAATTACTTTTTTTTTTACCTCAAATGTTGTAGCTACTACAGTATTTTAGGTAAAAAGCTCTATTTCATATTATTCTCCATCCTGTTTTATAACACTTAACGCGCTGGTAATTTTTTGAGTACATGTCTTCACTGACTTCTCTGCAAGTCCACCTATCATCTTGGCTGTCAAGTGGAATAATAGATTTTTTGTCTTTTTTTTTTTTAAGAATCTTAACAAATTGTTGCCTTTCTAAGCCCTTTTTCTCTTTAAGCCTGAAATATTAAATTTCTAATCAAAGCATCATCAGCATTACAGTGTTATCTTAGTGATAAGCTTCATGTAAATTCCTATACAAATCATAAAAACCAACAGTAGTATTCAAGTATTCAATTTCTTTTTTCTTCCACTTTGGTCAGCAGGGGAGGTCAGCTCTCTTTCTGTGAGAGCTGTGCAGTGTTGGGTAATTAACTTTAACTTATCTTTGTTGGTTTGGGTTTTCTTTTTGCTGAAAGGACTCTTCCCTGTTCCTCTTCCACAGGTATATAAGAAACCTTTCCAAAGCAAGCCACTGTACAGGACCTTTTCCAGGCAGACATTTCCTTTACTGCTGTGTATGTACAGCGATATCATTTTCTGATTCCTTGCCACTAGCTGAATTTTAATCAAACAAATTTTTAGTTCTTTCCCTCATGTTGTTAGGCTTCTACCCCGTTTTCCTTCCACTGTCACTTTGCTTTAACAGTTGGGCCTATTGAAGATCCCTTACATTCCCATTGCTTTTTCATAGACAGATTAATTATAGATCTATTAATATAGATCTAAAATAGATCTATAGATCTATTAATTATAGATTTTTAGCTGCATTGCCACGTGCATAGTTGTGGTAGTTATTGTATGAATCTTACAGATGTGATTTCAGGAATGCTGTTTCAGATTCTTCATAAATCTTTTCTTCAGTGTATCTAGCAATCAAATTCAGAATTTCATTGGAGGCATTTATTCCTCTAGCTTAATAGACAACTTGATGTCTGTACTTGAAAGCAAAAAACCAGTGGTCTTCTAGAACTGAAGACCCGAATATACTACATTGACCCTTGCTTTTCCGAGCAGATGCTTTGTAAAATATGCATTCCTTACTCTTAGAAATCTATTCTCTATGGATAATATTTGGGGGGGGCGAGGGGGGCAGCGGAAAGGGAGCAAAACAAACCCTGAGTACTGCACTGTTCTTTTGTTCTTTAGCACTGTCAAGTATACCTGAATGCATCGTGGTGTGCCGTATATATGGGTTAGCATTCCTTGGCTAAGTTCTGCAGTGAACTTTACAAATTCAGTCTTCCAGAGCTTTCACGTTTCTCACTGAAAACAGTACTGTTCCTTACAGTTGTGAACTCCCAGAATGAGAAGACTATAGTTGTGTTTTAAGTTGAAATAATAGAGCAGATTCTATGGAAGTTAAAGCAATGTGTATGTTCTCCTTCTCCCATAAATGTTACCATTTTTGTTGTAAATCATAGTAGTTGCANTCTTACAGATGTGATTTCAGGAATGCTGTTTCAGATTCTTCATAAATCTTTTCTTCAGTGTATCTAGCAATCAAATTCAGAATTTCATTGGAGGCATTTATTCCTCTAGCTTAATAGACAACTTGATGTCTGTACTTGAAAGCAAAAAACCAGTGGTCTTCTAGAACTGAAGACCCGAATATACTACATTGACCCTTGCTTTTCCGAGCAGATGCTTTGTAAAATATGCATTCCTTACTCTTAGAAATCTATTCTCTATGGATAATATTTGGGGGGGGCGAGGGGGGCAGCGGAAAGGGAGCAAAACAAACCCTGAGTACTGCACTGTTCTTTTGTTCTTTAGCACTGTCAAGTATACCTGAATGCATCGTGGTGTGCCGTATATATGGGTTAGCATTCCTTGGCTAAGTTCTGCAGTGAACTTTACAAATTCAGTCTTCCAGAGCTTTCACGTTTCTCACTGAAAACAGTACTGTTCCTTACAGTTGTGAACTCCCAGAATGAGAAGACTATAGTTGTGTTTTAAGTTGAAATAATAGAGCAGATTCTATGGAAGTTAAAGCAATGTGTATGTTCTCCTTCTCCCATAAATGTTACCATTTTTGTTGTAAATCATAGTAGTTGCAATTTCAGGCTGTGTTTTGTTGATATTTTGTTACTAGTTGATAGATTATCACAAACATTTTGTTGCTGCTTCTGCAAAATCTCTCATAAAGAAATTCAGGTTACTTGATTTTAATTTTGTTTGGTGTTAGGGTTTTTTTGTGTTGGGGTTTTTTTAGGGGTGGACGTGATTATATGACATGGTGTTTTGCTTTTCATATGAACAATTTCAACCTTTATTTTAAGAAATAGTAATGCTATTAATAATATCCTTCAGATTCAATCATTTTACCATTATTTGTTAAACTTCCCAGTTTTAAATCTATCTTGGATATAAATGACAACTCTCTGGTTGCATAATTTGATAGTTAAGGTTACATGTACTTAATCATAACTGTCCCAGTTAAGTTCACACGTACTTCCCTTAAGCAGTGAGGCATTTTACTTGCAAAGCATTGTGTAACTTAATTTTCTTTTTTATTAGTTGATCCAGCTGTGGTTTTGATAGAGGCATGCAGCCGGTGATGATATGTATTGGTTTCTGCCTCTGTGCTCATCTCTTGAATTTTATATTGAATGACACTAGTGTAAATAGTATTGTATCTCAACATATGGCACTGACTTAATGATCATAGAGACAACAAAAATTATTACCTCCTTTTGAAAACATGCCTGTATTATACTGAAAGGCAGCCTTACTGAGACTGGTGATAGGATAGTGAGTATGACTAATATTCTGCGATAGTCTTGTAAAGTGGTATTTTTATATTTATGAATTACATGCTCATAAACACACTTCAGTGCCCCGTGTGCTTGTGAGTATAATCTATACTCTTCATAGATAATTATGCAAAATATTTTCATAATAAATTATCAACAATTTTAAGATTTTTCTCTGTGTGTGCATTTATCTTTACTGCCACATTTTAGTATGGAATTTGTAATTTGTTTTCTTTTCCCCTTTTTTCCCCTGTGAGATGACTTGAAATGAGTGGTAAGTTGGATAATTTCTTGCAGCTCAAGTTTTTGTCTATTTGAGGATACAGGAGTTTATTTGAGAACAAGGGAGTAAAACATGGCAGTTACAAGCTAGATCCTCCAACCTTTTGCTGCACGTGTCATGATCTCTGTAATTAATAGTCTTACTAGTTCACTGAGTCTGAATTCAGTAAAACTGACTAAAAATGGTAGTAAGTATTACAATAAATTTTAAGAATTATGTTTTGAGGAACAAACTTTTAAGGTTCATTGCCAGGCAAACTTTTTATTGGTCTAGAGTCAAGAATATGTACAGGCTGAAATAGTCCCTTTTTGATCAGACTCCTTTGCACATAATTAAAGCAAAGCTATGTAAATAAATGAATTGTTTTGGGGAAAAAACACTGTGTTGGTTTATTCAGCAACAGTAACTTCAATGTATTTCAGTGCATGTGTTCCATAAAAAGTGTTCACCAGCTGATTTCTGTTTCTTAGTATCACTTTACTTTAAAGGAAGTTTAAGTATGGAGAACATAGGAGAGTTTCCTAATAATTATAAGCATGGAAAAACTATTTCAGATGTTTTATTGGAAATGTGTTTTGTGGAAATTATTGTCACAAGCACTTGCATTGATTATTTCTGCAGAAAGATCTAAGGTGTATTAATCAAGATTCTGAACAGAATTTGTGTCAGCAAGAACAAAGAAAACCCAACTTGAGTCCTTATAAGGGTATATCTGCTTGCAATGAGAAGAAGCTGTTTATCTAATGAAAATGGAAAATATCCAAAAAGCCTGGACTTTGAGAGGATAAGGCAGAAAAGACTGCTATGATCATTTAATCTAGTGCTTTACCTCATAGAGCACACAAGACTCTCTTAAATTCTTTTATCTCACTCTTATCTTTTGGTGGAAAAAAAAATCCCATTTTAATGTAGAGATTTATGCTGAAAGATGTCCCACTAAAATTTTCTTTGGTAACTGCCTTTCTTGTCAAGTAAACAAAAATAATGCTTCTTTTCAGTCTGCCTTTTGACTCATCGTAGATGCATTAAACCCTTTTTCACTCATCTGCTAGCCCTCTGTTAGCACATTCATCTTCATTGGCAAATTGTGACCAAATCACCGTAGAACTTTGATAAATTAAGTAAATTGAGCATTAACCTTCCTTTTGTCACATTTTACTGTTTCCCCAGTCTTTGCAGTGTGTAAACTTGTTCAGAAATGGTGCCGTGTTTTCTTCCTTCATGCAAGGTCTCTCTTCTCTTTATGTCCACAAGTTGTAGAAATAAAGTAATTTTTTCATGGTTCTAAGATAATAGTTCTGTTATTTTGCTCAAGTACAGTTTATCAAGCTTATAATTACCTAAGACATATTTTCTCTTTATAAATCATGATATAACATTATGGTTCCCCTCACCTTCTTCCTCCCTGTACTTCTCTGGGATTTGCCTCCTGTGTTATTCACAGCCAGCATTCCCCATGGCTCAGAAGTCTCTTTAAGCATCTTTAAAAAGCACTGGATGCAAATTGCATGGCCCTGTTGCTTTTTTTTGTACTGCTTAATATTTAGTAGCTGCTCTTTCTATTTCAGGGTAACTGAAAAAGACAGAAAATATATCATCTTCAGATGTTATACTGGGCTTTCTCAGAGAACTGAAAGATCTATTGAATCCTTCTTTTTTTCCTACATTGTTAGTACTTTTCCATTTTATAGGCTTTAATCCCTAACATAAAAAGAAAATTTAGAAATGTATTTTTTCTATATGTACTCAAAGATGCATGTCTGTATAACTTTAGCTGTGTCTGTTGCCATAAATAAATGGACAATGATTATTTAATGATCACTTTTCTATTTAAAAGTATTTTTACCGTATTAAAATAACACCTGAAGCCAAGTTAAGAAAAGTAAAAATTTCCTGTTTGGTACCATTTTTTACTCAGGCATTTGGCAGCAAATTACAAATAACCAGCTTCATCCTTTTCTCTGTATAGCTGCTTATTCTTTGTATTTCCCTGGACCGTGAACATAAAATTAAAAATGCTGGTAAAATCCAAATATTGAGACCAAATATCATATATTTAGGTCATCTTTTTAAATAAAATTATTACTAGAAAGTAATGTTTCTTTTGCCCTCTAATATGTTAAAAATTGAAAATAGGTCTCTCTATGAATGAACACCTGACAGAAAACTGATTTGAGGAATTCATGTTGTTTCTTCTTGTTTTGCTGGAGAATACCGCGATGAAATTGTGTTTTTCCCAAGCTACCTTTATTAATAACTAGACTAGGTAATGCCATTTTCTATAGTGGATGGCATTTTGTAGAGACTGACTTTATTACGAAGAAGGTGTTAGAGGCCTGGATTAATGCTACAGGATGGCTGTCAGTCAGCTTGTTACTCTTGGGGATATTAGGATATTAAAGCATCTCACGTGGGGGAAGACCTCTGGTAAAACAGATAGTACTATTAATTGCAGTGGGAGCAGTGGTACAAAATACATGATTTCACAGAGCTGGCTCTAGCCTTTGAGTTTTCATTTGTCTCTTACCATGACCTTCTTTCCCTGTGGTATGTTTACTAGTTTTCTGGGTCCCAGAGCTCAGACACTGACTTCCCTTTCCATTGAATTAAGGGAATTGCTTTGAGACATCAGAGAGTCAGCGGTCATAAACAGGGACAGAAGAGAATAATGTAGCATGCTGCCATGCTGCATTATTCTTACCTGCCCATTTCTGGCTAAGGGACTTCACAAAACAAAAAAGTATTTCTTCAAGAGCAGCTGAGAGGGCAGTCTGAGTTTTAGTGGATTTTGTGCAGTGCTACAGAAACGTGCCTTAACTGTTTGCAAAGAGAACTCACTTTTAAAAGTTGCATAAACCATATTACTGCGATGTGGAAACAATGTTAGTAAGTCCAGCCCAGCCTGTCAAGTGGTATGTGACAACACACAGCTTGTATACTCTTGCACTCGTTCTTAGAGCGATGGAGTTGTCCATTTTGGAACGTATGGTGGTGTGTGGGATCGGCGGGGCTTATTGAGTCTGTTTCTGCAGGCTGCACCCAACTCAACTTCTAGAAGATTACAGATATTTCTGCATAGTGCTCATAACCCTCCAGAATGCGGAGGCTTTATTGGAATGTACTGAGCCAAAGCAAGATTTATGTATTTACCTGGGAAAAAGAAACCCCAAACACAAAAACCATGAGAAGACCTCCCAGAATACTGGGGAATATCATACTGAGGTATGCAAGTGTCTTGTTGGGAGCCATCCTTGGCCCGGTATATCTGATGCTGACTTAGACTGGTAGATCGTGGTGGACTTCAGATGAGAACTGTAAAGTTAGCTGTCGTTGCACCATGTTCATGTGCTTGGAACACAAGGGAGGGATTACAGACCTGGCCCAGAAAGAACCAGTTATTGTTGGAGTTTGTGTCTGGTTTTACGTCTTGTTAAAGCAATCTTTGCCCTTTTCAGACTTCATCTGTCTCTAGATATGAGTGTTAGAGGTGGGGCTTGTCAGCCTGCTGTTTTCATGTATGTATGCCTGGCTAGATGCTTTGTGATCTGCTGCTGAACTCACATGTTTCTTCAGGTCAACAGTGGATGATGCAGGGCTGGACTAGTAAGTCACACCATGCCCACAGCTCGCTCAGGGTTGAGTGTCTGTATGGTCTTCTGTTGCATCTGTGTGGTACATAGGGGTGGATTTTGTGGCATGTCTCTTCCTAAGCCTGAACGCACTATCTGTAGCTTGCTGCTACTGTGACTTTGAGGAATATCACGAAACACCATCTGTCCCTCTTTACCGAACTGATTGTACCACTCTGCATTATAACTGGGTTGTTCCAAGTTGTCATCCATTGACTGCTATTATAATTAGTTTATGTAACTACGTACTCATGTATGTACATACATACGTGTGTATATTCAGTTACATGTGTGATGACAATGTATTTGTAGTCTACAGTTAACCTGGGGGATTGTTCATGGTCCAGAAAAACTGGTAACTGCTGCCTAGGCATTTTAATGAAAAGTACTGGATAAATAAAATAAGTATCGTTCTCGAAGAGGTTACAGTTTAATATATACTCATCCATTAAAAAGACATAAGGCAGACGTTAAAACATGAAACAGTAATGATCTGGACAGGCCAGTTTGACAGTGGCATACATACTCAGGTAAGCAGACCTCTAATGCTTTCCTGCACATTCTGCCTCAAATTGTAATAGAAAAGACAAATTTAGGAAAATTTTAATCATTATAGGTTATATGGTGAACTAACATTAGGAAAGGACTCTTGATAGGACTATTGATTGATACAATTTTGAACTATTTCAAAAAATGGTTTGGACCATCATGAAGAACTTAGGTTGAGCAAACACTATTCCAAATTGTGATGTCAAAATATTTTGTTCATACTCATTGCTTGACTGTATTGCAAGTACTTGGTTTCTTGTATCGTTTTTTGAGAGATTTAAACTCACATGTCACTCTTATCACTGTTTTCATTAGTTCTCGTTTTGACTCATTTTGTACTTGAAAATTTGTGATCCTCTCAGTAAAAGGGTTAATGCACATTGTTTGACAACTTCCCGAGTTGGAGAACAGCAAAGCATACCATAGCCACAGTTGGATAATTTCACAGCAAAATCACTTTTTAATGAGAAGTATATCAGCAGTACAGAGCTTTTGAAGTTCTTCTTAAGTTTGGCTGATAAGCAGCCATACTGAGCTCATTGATGGAAAAGCATCATTTGCTGAACAAGCCTCTTGGTTATGACTGGGAGTGACAGTTACGTCATTGCTTGGTTAATTGGCTGCACCTGTCACTTGTTAACAGCTCTAATCCAGTAGTCTCTGAACCACGTGTTGAAAGACCAGCAGGAGCAGGAAAGAGCCTGGTGCACTGGGAAACATTGTTAGATGTAATCTTAGTTTGGCAACCTGTTGTGCTTGTTAAATTCAAATTGTCACTTTTCAGCTCATGTCATGAGCTTCTCAAAATAAGAACGTTGCAGGTAACTTGAAAATATGTGGTTATTTTCCTTCAGGGCAATGTGTAATTAAGAATTTTTTTTTTTTTTTTTTACATAATGTATTCATTTGTGGGTTTGTCTTTTGTAATGAAAAATTCTTTACAACTTTCTTCGTCTTGAAGTTGGAGTGTAATTAAAAAATATGAATACAAAACTTGTAGTATCCAGGGAAAATATATCTAGGTACCTATATATGTACATACACACAGGCATATGTATTTGTTAGTATTTAGATATTTCTCCCATGTCATGGAGTTTGACTCCTCAGCTGTCTCAGGTGCTTGTTGTTGTTCTGCCTTTTATCACATAATGCTGTTTGGGGCATTGAATTTTCAGTATAGTTATTGTATATGAGTAATTATGTTGATGTTTCCTGCTGTTTATATACTTAAACTATCTTTAAATTCTAGTGTGCTTTTCAGCTATTTAAATAGTTTGAGTTCTTCAATACATCTTGAAAATACTTGTTTTCCACATATATTCATATTTTTTATGAATTTTTGAAAGTACATCTGACTATCTTGGGCACTAGATTTTGGGACAACTCGTGTTTTGCAATTTTTGTACATTCTATAATGAGCAACTTGCTAAACTTGTTTAGACAATTTAAATAAGCTAATTAGCTTATTCTGCACTAGATCAGGTTGCTCAGAGCCCTGTCCAACCTGACCTCTAATGTTTCCAGGGATGGGGTAACTACCACCTCTCTAGGCAACCTATCACAGTGTTTCACAACTGTCATTGTAAAAAATTTTTGCCTTGTATCTAGTCCGAATCTACCCTCTTTTAGGTTGAAACCATTACCCCTTGTCCTATCACAGCAGGCCCTACTAAAAAGTCTGTCCCCATCTTTCTTATAAGCCCCCTTTAGTACCAGAAGGCTGCGTCTAAGTTACTTGGGAATACAAATGCCATAACTCTGAACATCCCTCACTTCGTTCTTCTTCCCTCAGCTTTATATACTGAGCATGGCGTCAAATGGCATGGAATATTCCTTTGGTCAGTTGTGGTCAGCTGTCCTGGCCGTGTCTCCTCACAACTTTTTGTGCGCTCCCAGGTTACTCACTGGTGGGAGCAGTGCAAGGAGCAGAACAGGCCTTGACTGCTTCACAACAACCAAAACCCTTAGGGCACTACCAAAACTACTCTCATCCCAAATCCAAAACCTAGCACTACACCACCTGCTAGTAAGGTCAGCCCTATGCCAGCTGCAACCATGATAGTTTTCAGAGGTGGAATGACAATGAAAAGTTTTCATGATGGAATTAACATTTGAGTATTAATTGTGAGATCATAACATCTAACTGGGAAGCAGTTTGTTGTATATGGAATGGAGAATATTTCTGAGAACATGTACATTAAATACCATCCTGGTACCAGTTTTGGTGATTTGTTGGTTTTTTTTAAAATTCAGGAAGAAATAGCAGTAAATTTAAATATAGCATGTTACTGTTACAGAAATGGCATTATGGTAATACTCTCTTTAAAAGTACATGTGTACTGTAATCCAATGTACGTGGAAGAGATGATAGTGAATCAGTCATTTATTGCTGCTTTTGTTGTGGTAAAAGATAGGGTCTCTGCTAATTTTTATGGATATATTTGCCTTCTTTAAGGTAACATTCTCAAACAATTAAGTTGAGTGACTGTTTCACTCGCTAGAACATAGAATGGGAAAAAAAAACCCTTTTATTGTGAATTGAGATCAGAAATTTAATAATAACTTCCAGAAAAAGCGGGTGGACTTAACATGTTCAGCTTACTCTGAACTGCAATTTTTTATTTTTTATTTTTTCATTTTTAATGCATATTATCTGTGAAACACTCAAAACTGACAGCTTCTTCAAGACTTATTTAGGGATATTAATTACAATTTACTTTGGATTATTCTGATTATATATTTTATAATGAAGGTGTCATCCAGATTTTGGGTTGTTTCACACGTGCTTTATGTACTCATTTTTTACCTTACAATTCAACATTGAGCAATTTACTGTTCATTCACTGTAGCCTAAGACAAATAAGTTATACCAATCTGTTTCTAGATATATTGAGGTAGCTAGCTGTTTTGATTACAAGATATCCTGTCTGAAACTAGCCAATTTGTTAAGGTGCCCAAAGAAAAACACATTGTAAGATTTAAAACAAACAAATCACTCCATCCCTCTAAAATGCAATTTGTATATCAGGGCTATAGAATCATAGAATGGTTAGAGTTGGAAGAGACCTTAAAAAATCATCTAGTTCCAACCCCCTGCCATGGGCAGGGACACCTACCACTAGACCAGGTTACTCAAAGCCCCATCCACCCTCACCTTGGCGCTTCCAGGGAGGGGGCATCCACAGCCTTTGTGGGCAGCCTGTTCCAGTGCCTCACCACCCTCAAAGAAAGAATCTGCGGTAGAGAGTCTGTCTACACCTTTTCTGTAGGAACCCTTTAAGTACTGAAAGACTTAAGGTCTCCCCAGAGCCTTCTCCAGGCTGAACAACCCCAACTCTCCCAGCCTGTCCTCATAGCAGAAGCGCTCCAGCCCTCTGATCATCTCCGTGGCCCTGCTCTGGACTTGCTCCAGCAGGCCCGTGTCCTTCTTACGTTGGGGGCTCCAGAGCTGGACGCAGTATTGCAGGTGGGTCTCGCGAGAGCAGAGTAGTGGGGCAGAATCACCTTCCTCGACCTGCTGGCCACGCTGCTTTTGATGCAGCCCAGGATGCGGTTGGCTTTCTGGGCTGCGAGTGCACATTGCTGTGTCATGTCGAGCTTCTTATCCACCAACACCCTCAAGTCCCTCTCCTCATGGCTGCGCTCAGTCCGTTCTCTGCCCAGCCTGTGTTTGTGCATGGGGTTGCCCTCACCCAGGTGCAGGACCTTGCACCTGGCCTTGTTGAACTTCATGAGGTTTGCATGGGCCCACTTGTCACTCCTGTCCAGGTCCCTCTAGATGGCATGCCGTTCCTCAGGTGTGTCAGCTGCTCCACACAGCTTGGTGTTGTTGGCAAATGTTCTTGGTTGGGATGTAGTAGTGAGTCCTGGGAAAGACAGGAGACCTCAGTTTCTAATAGAAAGTAAGTGTGTATGGGAATAATCTCTTTCAGTTGTTTTAAAAACTATTTCCTTATCACCATTAGAAATTGAGGGACATACTTCTAAGAATTTGAGAGGCATTATATTCTTTGGTAGTATGTTGCTGATAGCAAAGTTTCCTACTTAAATAGGAATGAAAGAGTACGTATGGTCAAAGTTTTGCTGCTTCTTCCATTAGTCTGATGCAGAACAGCAAGTTTCTTCCCACTATTTCCTTGGGAACTTACTTTACTTGATGAATCCAACATGCTGAATTAAAAAACATCATCATCTGTCCTTCAAAAGTGTTTTCTAGGACTTATATAGTATTGTTTCTGCCCACTTTGTTCAGACTCAAATTTAAGAAGAGGAAATTTTTTTTGTTTATTTTCCTCTCTGAAAGTTTTTGAACAGAAAGCTAGAGAAATTACTGATTAATGACATGTTTTCTTTTTAGTGCTACTGCTGTAGCAAGCTGCCACTATGAGATATCGTTATCCCTCCTTCCCTCCTTCCTTCCTCCCTTCCATTTTTTCCCGCTTCTCTCCAGTTGCGATGTTATATTATCCACAGCCTAGACTGAGTTAAGATTTTAAATGCATGGTACCACAAATTCTAAATATTTTCAATGTTTTAATTTTAAAGCTTTGTTTTGTTACAGCAGGACATTTTAAAACCAGATTTATTTCATACTGATTTCTTGAAAAATATGCCAAAATGTAATCCATATGCACCCAATGCTCTTTTCAAGCTGTAAGTGCTTCTAACTAATATAACAGGAAAAAAATTCTGTAATGCAAAGTGGACCATATTATGCCCTCCAACTCACCCTCTACAGAATAGTCTAGGGTTACATGAACTTTTTGCTGACCCATCAATAAAACTGCATTTTTGTCATGGCTGTAATAAGAGTTATGGATTCCGTGATTTTCATGTTTTTTAAAAAATGTCTGTGACTTTTGACATTGTGGTTTTTTGCATGTGTGTGGGAGGATGTGATGGTAAACAGTGTGAACCATTTTCAGTGAGAACTTTCAGGGCTGCCAAGTTAAGCTTTGAGCTCCATGGGAAGCAAGTGGAGAACAGGAGCTCAGCAGCAGCTCTGCAGTCACACACAGGATTAGCCATGTGAACTCCCAGTGAGAACTTCTAATTCTTCCAGAAGTAGTTATGCTTCCTATTCCTCAGGAGGATGCGGGGTTTTTTTATACTCTTACTTAGGAAGGTCAATAACTATATTGTGATTCCTGTTTGAGATCCTGCTGTGGTTCTCAGAGCAAGCTTCACTCTTTTTCTGAGGGGTTTTTGCCTTTTTTGGTGGAGTCAAGTACTTGAACTTTTTGGTATAAGAAACCATGACTTATGACACTCTAGAATCTTTATGTTTTATTTCAGCTCATGCCCTTAGCTTTTAAAAAATATCAAAGGAAGAGCTCTTACAGAGAGTTGTTGATTATGAACACTTGAATCAATTTCAATAAATGCTATTTTCTGTTTTGCTGATATGATAAAATAGCAAAACCAGTCAGTTTGTGGGTTTTGTGGTTCTTGAATTTGCCTGGGACTAAGGGTTGCAAATAACTTCAGGGACATAAATTAAAACAGCATTGGATTGAATAATGGTTTAGAAATTTAATGTTTTTACCTTAAATGTCTCCATCTTTCCCACTTGTCTATCTACATGTGCTAGCGCCTCATAATTTGATACCTAACAGATTATTTGGGTGAGAGGTTGGCTTTCAGGAGCACACAAAAATAATAATGCAACTAAGCTTTGTATTACAGGTTGGTCTTAAAAGGAGATATTTACCGTTCATGTAGGAAATGCTTAGGTTAAACACTGTTTGCTCTTGGTAACCTGTGGCACTTTGTAATCTGTCTCAAATGGTACCCTCCAGGTACAGCGAGTTTTGCAGTTGTGTTGCGCAGCAGAGTACAGGAAACTTAGGCTAGGCAAGCTTCTACTTGATGAATAGACCCAATATCACTGAGGCACCATGTCCATTCTGAGAAGACCATTGTTTTCAAATTTTAATTTTGGAAGTTCATCTTTTTCTGTTCAATATATTACATTCATGGGAATTTTTTTTTGTTTTTCCAATTTTCTATCAGTACAGCATATATAGATAAAGTGGGACTGGATTGTGTTAGTGTCAGAAAAATGTGGGATCTTCAGATACTAGTGACTTGTTATAAAGGGACATGAATTTGTATTTTTGTTCTTAGTTTTTGAAGGCCAGAAAACATTATTAGATTATGCAGTCTGGCTTCTTTCATACTACTCGTTCACTTTCACAGTTAACCAGTTCTGAAACTAATTATTTCATGATTTAGTCATTAAGCAGTTATTGTTCGTAAATTGTTATATCCCTAAATCTTTATATTCCAGAACCAGAAGTTTCTAGTGAAAGATGTATCACTAGTACTTAAATACACAGTATACTAGAGAAAGTATAAAGATTTGCCCGTATTAGTGGACAATCTGTAGGAAGAATGTGAACTCCCAAAATTTCATGTCAGCTGGACCTGTGGAGAAAGTCCTTTGTGATACCACGTTAGGCATTTTGAGTCTTCATCTCAAGATATTACAGGATTTGTTAAAACTACCCGAGAAGAGAGATGTAGCCCCTCTAATACATTATCCCCATTCTATTTCAATCACTGATTCTATAAAGGAAATAAAACAACTCCAACAGATTTTATAAAAGTGGGATAAAAATCTTTCTTGTCCTTGCTTTTGTAGTATCATATATAATTATCATTACTGTCTTAATTCAGAGTTGCTAATGTCACGACCATGTTAGAAGAACTGCAAAACTTAGGCTTTTCACCATAGACTGCAAAGTATGCAGGGAAAGTGGGGCTGTTTGTTAATGAGTAATAAAAATAGATCAGAGGCAAATGTTATATTCTTAGGATAGCAAAGTCTGTGCTTATTCTTTTGTCATGTGGGAAGTGATTTTAATAAATATATGCTTACTGCCAGGAAATTCTTGGGTAAACAAAAAGGCCTATTCTGTTTGGCTTGCAGTGGAGCATGTAGGAGTCTAAGAAGAAAGGTATAAAAGGGACCTTCAAGGCCACTGACAACAGGCCCCTGCTATTGAAGGTACCAAATTATGCAATCCCTTTCATGAATTTATTAAGATTTAGTTTAAGAAAATGTGCTTTTCCTTAATTTAGATAGATACTACCATGTACATATATTTTTACTGTTCCATTTGGAACTTTTTTTGGTTGTCAGAATTTTAGCTGGACATGATTTCTGGAAAAACGTTAGACTACTCTCAGAACCTAGTTATTTATATAGAATTAGGTTTTTTTAGAGTTTTTAATCTAGAAATATGACAGCTGGCTACATTCCCTTTCTCTAATGTACTTACATAGATGTCTTTTTATTCTTCTTCTCTCTTCACTTCTTTACTATATATGCTTTTCTAAATACATCCTTTACTACTATGCTGCCTAGAAGTCTACAGTTTTCTTCAGAATATCGGAAAAAAAAGTCTAGGATTTTATTCCATTCTTGTCATTATATCCTTCATTTATATGAGTGACATCCATGAACTAGACTAGAGAGATCATAAGAACAAAAAGAAGAAAAAGAAAAGCAGACATACTTTCTTTTTAAATTGCTGATTACATGTTGGGGATTATCTTCATTCTTTTGTTTTACAAATACAATGACTGTTTTGTTTTCGTGAAGTCCAGCAGTCTCTTTGACTCAGAGTTATGATTAGATAGAGGAATATTTCTGCCATCAACTATGAGTTCTGTCTGTTAATGAAAAATATTTAAAAAGTCTATCAGGCATTCATTAAAAGTGTGGATCAGGGTGAGATCTAACCATTTAATTTAGGAAAATGAAATTTACTTGCAATCATTGTTATAAAGCCAAATATTTTTCACATACCCTTCGTAGATTATGGAGAGCCTGGAAGACACTGGAAAGAGAGTATTTCCTGGTTGGTCTGCATGATTCTGGCATGAAGTAGCCAGGGGGTTTATTAAATTTGCCCAAATACTTGAGATTAAATATTCTAAAACAGCTTTGGAAAGTACAGCAGATCTAAAGGATTTTCGCCATATTTTCTTTCCAGTTCTCTGTATGTAGCTGTGCAAAATTTCCATGTCAGAGTAGACCATGCTGTCTTGGTGTGTGAGTAAACAGTGCCTCATTCTGTCACCTTCATACTAATGATTGTTCAGAGAGAATAGTACGTGATGGGAACTTTGGTCAGAAATCTACGATTTGCACATTTTATTTTTGTACAAAATACAACTGTGTTCTGGTCTATGAGTCTTACTTAACATTGGGCACTATAGATTTTTGAATGCTTGGCAAGGAACTATATTTATTTTGGCTAAGTGTGTGGAAACATGTGAAGCTTTCCGTTTTCCCATCATGTAAACTAGAAATAGAAAAAAAGTAGCATGGATTTTTTGAACTATTAGATCATCTGGTCTGACCTTCTCTACACCATGTTTTGTCCCATTTATCCTTATTGTAATCCCAGAAATGTGTGTTTTTTGAAGGCCCAATTTGTGTTCAGTTGCAGGATATATTTTGATGAAGTGGCTACCTTGATGCGAAAATAAGAAAATGTGGACAATGTACTGCTGCTTTTAGTCTCTTCTAGTGATTGGGTATACCTCCTGTGAAACATTTGTGCTCAAGTTGGTACCAGCAAGTACGTCATGCTTTTCTCTGCTAAGGTTAAGTCCTTCTCAATTCTCAGTATTATTTCCTTTGATGTCATTTGTAGACTTCTACTACCTATCTTCTCTATTATTTTTCTTCCTTGGAAAGACAGAATAGGCAGGGTTGCACTCTTTGTACAAGGTATTTTCCCCAGAAGCTGAGCAGTTTTTTGGCTCACTTGTGTGCTACCTATGAAATTGCACTTGTTAGATAAGACCTATTTCCATAAACTTCTCTAATAATTGAAAATTTAGCACTGACTATTTAAAAAATACCTTTTTTCCCCCTCTTATTTTTTCTTCTATTTAGTAGTTTATTGATAGCAAGCTAATTGGTCAGTAAAACCCCTGAATAATCCTAAATGCAGTTTGCAAAAATTGGCATGGTATTCTCAGTCTTCTAATATTCATGTGGTAAATCAAAAGTTGAGGAGACAGAGAGTCTCTTGACTAAGCCTTTTAGAAATTTTAATAGAAATTGACAGATTTTTATATATA
>VZTS01014947.1:0-171788 GCA_013400795.1 Pluvianellus socialis
AAATTAAAGAACCATGCAAGAATAGCATAAAGTTACCCCAGGGTGTATTTTACTGAGCCATTATGGAAGAATACACACAAATGAGGAGGATATTAATGACTCCACCGAACACATTTTTCAGTACTGCTTCACCCTTTCATCAAATGACAAGAAAAATTCACTATACCGAGGCATTACACCGGAGATGCTTACGTTTCTGCCTGCCCCAGCATTCCATATGTTGATCAATGTACAAAATAAATTTAAATATATAAATACCCCTGCGCCTTGCAAAACGGATACGG
The DNA here is from genome assembly GCA_013400795.1 of Pluvianellus socialis. NCBI lineage: Eukaryota > Metazoa > Chordata > Aves > Charadriiformes > Charadriidae > Pluvianellus > Pluvianellus socialis. The sequence goes on from VZTS01014947.1 coordinate 285, forward strand.
CCCAAAATCAACATGGCCATTCCGGGCCTGTTTTTTTATACGCAAAATTCGGCAGGGTGAGAATGCAGGCTCAGACCAAGACTTTTATTTTCTTTAAAAAAACCCTGTATAATGCTGTTGCAAACTGATGGATGGATGGAGAGCAGGAACGCCATGCCCTGAGTCCACCACTCTGACAGGTGATACACGATGGGCTGCAGCAGAGAAGGCTCCTCATGGAGCCCATGGTGCTCTCATTAGATAAGACTAGCTGCAGATCTGTTGAAAATTATTAATTTTTGTTACAGCAGTACATGATGGAAAGGGACATTCCTGCCACAAAGGATGTTGTGTGAGAAGCACGGACAGACTTGTACCCAGGTGTAAGGAAGGTGAGAGGAAAAGTCACAGGCTCAACGAATAGCCCAGGTTGGAAGAGACCTCGAAAGATCCTCTTTTGTCAACATTGCTTATAAATATTCTGGGGATGGAGAAACCAAGAGGCTTCAATGACCCACCCGAAGCTGCAGAGCTTCAGCTCCAGCCCTGTCATCTTCTTAAACACCAGCTCAGCTTTTTGTCCACCCAGATCCACGGCCATTTTGTGCTGGAGAAAGGGGTTCTCATCACTCTGTTCCCAAAATTCCGATCAAGCCCGCCTTGGTGGGACGTTTCACAGATAACCTGCGGTGCCCGGCCAGACATTTCAGCAAGACCCTGACTATCATGAGATCATTGAGCATCATTTATAGCGACAATGTTATCATCCCTGTGACTGAAACTGGTACCCAAAATAGCCAAGTGGGGTGCAAAGACGGGACTAAAGCCCTCTGAAATACTCAGTGCCCGACAGCGGCAGGGGCTGGTCCTGCTTGGGGACCCCGGCCAGCCCCGAGAGGTGACGATCAGGCACCATCCCTGCCTTGGTGTCTAAAACGGACGGGCCTGATACAAGCCTTCAGAAAAATTCAATTACTCCAGCACATGTTTATTCTGCAAACCTAATCTGCACAGATCAACGTATACAGAACTGACTACTGCTTGATAAAACTGTCATCTACATGGGCTTTAAAGACATCCCTGTCTTCCCTCACTTTTTCATGTGAAATTTCATTGCATTAATTTTAATGGCCTTTTAATTTTCTATGCCGTTTTGACATTTGTATAAGAAATGTATGTTAAAAGAGACTGCAGCTGAAATTTTGTCTATGTCTTTTTAACATTTCTCGTGCAGTAACTTCAAAGAATATTGTCTCCACGGAAAGACTCGCAGGGAAAAAAACCCCAACCCACACCAAACCCAAAAATTGGAATAGCTTCTGGCACAATTGCTTTAATGCAGTACTGATGGTAGTTCTTGCCGCTATTTGTCTTAGCAAGAAAATTCAGGTCCAACCAGTCAGTGATAAAATGATAAAAGACATAATACAAATGCTTCCCCAACATAATCACAAAAAATGAAACTCCCAAATGAGAAAGGGACTGATTTCTGAGGGTAGATGCACCATCCTCTAATGAGAATTGAAAGGAATTAGAAAAGTATCTCGGCAGGTGTGGATCCTTGGAAGTAGGAGACCTACTACTGCTGCAAAATGCCCCACTCGCTAGGCAAACCCACCCCCAATCTCTCTATTTATTTCAGAATTTCCATTTTCAGGACATTTTCAGCCACCTCCTCCCGGCTGCTCCCCACCTTGGGGGCAGCCACGGGGGGTCAGGGATTTGCTCCTCGCAGCCATAGCACAGGAGTGGGGAGACACACGGGTGCACAGCTGGGCTTCTCCTAAGTAGTTATAGTCATAATTCCCTACCTCAGAAGGACACAGTAATTAATTATTCCTTACAAGGCCCTCAAAGATGCTCGGGTAGAAGTTGAGATGTCAGCGCACGCGCTGCATTGATTTCACTGGAAGGGAGATGATAAGAGGCAACTTTACGAGGCCGGATTGATGCCGTCAAGGTTTTTGGGGGGGGGCACACCAACATGCCCTCCTATTCATCTTCTCCTTCGCCAACTAATACACACATCACGGAGACGCAGATTTATTAGGACAGCGGCTTCAATTCAAAAGGGCTGCGAAAAGAAGTGAGCTGGTCCCACAGCAGGGAACAGCTTTCAAAGCTCGGACGGACAATTTCAATCCTCCTTGCGAGAATAGATGCGTTTCTTTATTCTCTACTACCAAGCTGCTTTAACGGCATCTCGAGGAGCCAAAATAATAACCCACAAAGTCTCCACATGTGGTATGAAAAGATTAGACATGGCTTAAGCAGGCAGGGATTTAAATCCGGACTGATAATACTGTAGTGAAATTATATACCATAAAGGCAGAGAAAAAGGGGTTGTAGTTTACTGAAAAAAAAGAAGGAGTGGGGGGAGGAGGATGATAATCCGGGGACAAAACCTTCATATAAATCCAGCCCATACATTCTGGATGATTATTTCAAAAAGCTGGAACTTGTTCCGTTGATCTTTTAAACTGATTACCGAGCAAATGTATGCACTTTTGGAAACAGGCACTGACAGACATGAATTTCAGATGTCCTTTTTCATCAGCTTTTTCTTCTTTAACAATGCCAGATTGCATAATACTTCTGATACTTTCAAATAATGTGGAAATTCAATTTATGTGCAGCCATGTAATTTATTGTACAATAGTTACAGCATGTTCTAAAAGACAGCCACATAGAGGCTGACTGCCTCCCAGGACCAGAGAGACGGCTTTCAAAATGATAAGATAATTTGGTCAACAGTAAAAAGCAAAACGAAAAATGGAAAGCAATATTTTCTCCACGCTCAAACTTGACACTGTAGAGAGATCCTGAAGTTATTAAAACAGGAAAGATATTCCCTGCGCGTGAAACGGAGCCGGTAGTGCTGCGCGGTGGCAGCTTCAGATGGTAACAGCAGGGGGTAGCGGCGCCTGCTTTTCACGGGGGCTTTGCGAGGGGGAAAGCATTTCCCAGGTTGAAATGGTGTTTTTTTATATTTACTTCTGTAAATATATATATAAAACATATATATAAAATACAAACGTATACAGAAATGCGTATTTGTGTGTCTATATGGAGATAAGTTAGTAAAAGGTAAACGATGCTGGTGGTTAGCTGTGGAATAACTTGCTTTCCAAAGGCTCTGATTCATAACCGGACTTTTAGGAATTATTTCCCTAAAAAAGGGCTGGGATACAACCCTGGAATACAACAACTCGGCGCATGGCAGCCAAGCAACAGCAAAGACGCGCGAGAAGCGGCAGAGCAATGTGGGAGCAGGAATCGAAGACGTATCCAAAACGCCTCGGCCGGCATTTCCCTAACGGCATCGCTCTTGGGGGTTTGGGAAGCCACGGCAGGGAGGAAAATGCAGGTTTTGTGACAAAAAAAGCTAGAGACACAAAACCGCAGCATAACGTAAGTTGAAAGGTCCCTTCTCCCCTTCTTCACAACACCCCTCACGTGGCCAGGGGACGTCGCACGCGCTTTCACCGGCCCTAACAGACACTTTTCCTGGGGCTTGGCTTAGCTGTAAAAGGAACAGAACAGTTCCAAAGCCACCTAAAGCCACCTCCGCAGGCTCGCCTTAGTACAGGATTTGCTTCCAAGCTCCTCTTCTCCCCCGCCTCCCCCCATGGAGAGCCATTCCCCCCTCCTCTACCTGTTCCCAGCAACAAGTCACTGGCGGCGACGAACCAAGAAAACGCATTTCAGGGTTTACCAGCACAGATAACAGCTGTTCTCTTCGCAGAATGGAGGGTTTGCAGGCAAATACCGCCTTTTCCGGTTAAATCACTGGAATTGGCAGTACGTGGCAATGTGTGATGATGTAAAACAGTTCCTGTGCTTCCAGTAAGCGTTAGATTTCCCACCTTATTGCAGCAGGGGAGCATAAAAGCAGCTCGGCATCCTCCCATCATCCATCCCTGTGGCTCACCCAAGCAGTCCGGTGCCCACCAGCAGGCGATGCAGCACCCCTCTCTGTGCTACCAACTAGACACCAACCCCGTTTATACGGCCGAGTCTTCTGAATAATTAACTTTGCCACAGAAGGGCTCAAATAGTCTTTCAATCCTCTCTCTGCCGCGGCCCTTCTTGGACTTTCCAAGCGAGGAAAATTGCAACAGGACAAACCCAACCGGAAGAAATTTCTCTTCTTTCTGGAGACCGCATGCCTGCAAGTACTTACAACAAAATAAAACATCCAGAAAGAGAAAAGCGTCTACTGAAAGGTTCCACCTGCTCCAGAGATTTATAAAACATGCTTACTGCTAAGCATCACCTAATGGAAAAGATTTGGTTTTAAACACTGGTAAGCCAAAATGTTTACTCCAGGGGAAAGTTTTTCTATCTTTCAGGAAGTTTCTCATGTTTCCTAGCAAAAAAATCACCACTTTATGTACCAGAGCACAGCTTTTTGGTATCACGCTGTCACTTAACAGAAGGTGGGATGTACCATCATCAAAGTCGCAACGCCGACCGGCAATATGCCGCCGTTGAGCCGCTAGAAGCTCTTCCAGAAATAGTACAAACCGAGGAAGTGTTTTCTTTACCATACGCAAGGACTGGGCTGTATTCTCTAAGAGGAGCTATGGGCAAGCCTTAAACCAATGCCCTGGGAGCACTGTGGCACTGAGGTTCCCGGCTACAACCACCCCTGCGCCAAGATCCCGATCCCGTGGGCACTCACATTCTGGCTGCGTGGCGACCTTGACGGGCTGCGAGCTCTCTCCCGGGCCCCACTCATTGTAGGCCACCACTCGGAAGGTGTATGTCTCCTCCGGCTTCAGGTTGCCCACAGTAAGTTGAAGCATCCCCGACTGAGATGTGTTGACGGCCCGTTCCCTATAAAAAAAAATTAAAAAATCACAAAAAAGCCCATTTTAAAATGCATTTCGGTCTTCAAGTATCACTTATTTATGCACTTGGCAGCCAGCGTGGTATGATTACTTATCAAACTTCAGTGTGAGGCTTGTTCATCTATAGGATGGGGTGGTTTTTTTTTTTTGATTTTCATTTTTAAAAGCCTAATTCAAGTAATGGAGCCCACTGGGAACGCTGCAAGCGCTACGAAAAAGACTTGTATATTAACACTTCGCAAGGTATACAGTATATTGGTCCTTTGCTTTTGTTCACACAACAAAAAAGGAAAATTGATGGAAAGAAATGGCTGTTCAATAAAGGAACACGTCCCCGATGGAGGAAGTGAGACGCACATCAGACTGGCACCATCCAGCTAATTAAAACTGGGTTTGGCTCGCTCTGCAAATCGAGCCTTTGGCAGCGTTCCTGCTACAACCGTACCCTCAAAACCAACCCCACCACCCACCTCGAGCATTCCCTGCGCTCCTGCTACTTGGTCACAGGCAAAGGGACAACCCGGAGTCCTTTCTAGGCTGCGGCCACCACTCACCATCTCACAGCTCTGACATGAAAACCCTTTCTGCTTCTGCCCAACCCAGCCAGCACTTCGCTATCGTTGAGCCCCGGTACAAATTGCGATTGATGCTGCTCTACCAGCTGCTCCCAGTGGCGAGTCCTGCTGGTCTCCGGAGTGAAGATACCATCCAGGCACGGGGAGGTGGCAGCCGTGGCCAGGGAGATGCGCAGGATGTCATCCTCCCATCAGGGCAAGAGCCAGGTAATTTTTCCTGGCACCAAAAACACCAGGAACCCAAGGGGTATCTGAGCTAATGGGGTGACAGAAAAGGACCGGTGAGGAAAATGCAGACCTAGAGTCATTAACAGGGGATCATCTGGGAAAAACACCACCCCCTAAACGTTAAAGCAGGGTGTAAATTGGATGAAATCACCACCATTTCACAGACAATCTGCAACCAGAAGTAGGTAAAATTGCTTTTGTAACTGATTTATTATGGGTGGCGTGCCTGGCTCCTCTCCCTTACCAGAAGCCCTCTGAAAAGCTAACAACAACAATCGTGTAGATTTCATGCTGCAGAAAAAAAAAAATTAAAAAATCATTTAAGACCGACTCAACTCATTGTCAAACTTCTTTGTAGCTCTGCTGCAGTCCTCTGGGCTGCAATAGGCATAGTAGCGATTCAGAGAATGGAGATTATTGTTCCTTTGGGGAATGTTTCCTCAAAATGAAATTTCTCCGACCAAAGAATGGTCCTGCTTTTCGAGTACCAGGCTCCACCAGCGCTCAAAGCCCTCCAAGGACTGACTGAACAAAGCTTGGGTGAACGTTCCCTGGGGAAAAATGGTCGGATCGTCCCTTAGCAGAGACAACAGGAGTTTAACGCTGCCGTTGCTAAGGTGCCAAACCATTATCCATCGTACTTGAGAAATCACAGCAGACTTGTGAAGTTCTCAGGGACTGGAAAAGGAGAAACATAACCCCCATTTTTAAAAAGGGAAAAAAGGAAGACCTGGAGAACTATAGGCTGGTCAGTCTCACCTCTGTGCCCAGAAAGATCATGGAGCAGATCCTCCTGGAAACTACGTGAAAGGGACATGGCAAATAAGGAGGTGGTCCATGACAGCCTTCACTAAGGGCAAATCACATTTCACAAATTTGGTGACCTTCTGTGACGGGGTTACAGCATTGGCGGATAAGGAGGAGCAACTGGCATCATCTACCTGGACTTCTGCAAAGTGTTCGACACTGTCCTGCAGCGTTCCACATCCTTGTCTCTAAATTGCAGAGGTAGATTGATGGATGGATCAATTGATGGCTACGGAACTGGCTGAATGGCTGCACTCAAAGAGCTGTGGTCAACGGCTCAATGTCCAAATGGAGACCAGTGACGACTGGCGTTCCTCAGGGGCTGGTATTGGGACTGGTGCTGTTTAACATCTTTGTCAGCGACATGGACAGCTGGATTGAGTGCACCCTCAGCAAGTTTGCTGATGACACCAAGCTGAGGGAAGCAGTGGGCACACTGGAAAAAAGGGATCCCATCCAGAGGGACCTGGACACACTTGAGAGGTGGGCCCATGCAAGCCTCACGATGTTCAACAAGGCCAAGTGCAAGGTCCTCATACGGGTTGGGGCAACCCCCAGAACAAACACAGGCTGAGAGAGTTGAGAGGGTCCAGCTTGGAGAAGAGAAGGCTCCAGGGAGACCTTAGAGCCCCTGCCAGTCCCTAAAGGGGCTCCAGGAAAGCTGGGGAGTGACTCTGGATCAGAGAGTGGAGCCATAGGATGAGGGGGAATTGTTTTACACTGAAAGAGGGGAGATTTAAATCAGATCTCAGGAAGAAATTGCTGCCTGTGAGTGTGGTGAGCCCCTGGCTGGGGTTGCCCAGAGAAGCTGTGGCTGCCCCATCCCTGGAGGTTCAAGGCCAGGTTAGATGGGGCTTGGAGCAGCCTGGTCTAGTGGGAGGTGTCCCCGCCCAGGGCAGGAGGGTGAAACTAGAGGATCTTTAAGGTCCCTTCTGACTCTAACCATTCTATGATTCTATGATTCCCGCAGAAATGTTTTCTGTCACACTTGGCAACACAAAAGCAGAGCTGTGGACGGCTGTTGCTCCCCGAGGAGGACACAGGTAGGCAGAGCCTTTGCTCTTTCTGATTGTGCAAGCTGAGCTGTGCTTGCCCAACTCAGCTATTTTTATTCTCTTGTCTCTTATCTCTGGTTTCTATTTTCAAGCTGTAGAAGCAGGAACCCGGTCGCGCTGAACATCAGCTCCAATGGATCTGGAGCCAAGTGGCTGGCTCCGAAAGCAGCGGTACTGCAGGGGGGTCAGATGGCCAGCGACAACTGAACTGAACAGTCATGACGTCCTTGTAAACCCTTTAAGATGGGAGAACCCACAGCAATAAGAGAGAAAACAAAAATACACCCCGTGACTTTCTACCTGCAGGATGATGGGACTGGCGGCAACTGTATCTCATGGCATACATCTTTTTTCTTTTTTTTTTAAACTATAAAGAAGCAACAAGACTATCTTTCAATCCCAAAACAGCAGTAAAAAAGTGAGAGAAGAAAAAGGAGGTGACGTGATAGAAGAAAATTGCAGTCAGATCTCTGTTTTCATGCTTCTCTGTGACAGCGGTACCGGTGGTCATACATATATGCAAGTCTGGAAAGGTTTGGAGCATTCCTTCAGTGAGTCTTTTCCCATTATCCACTAAGAAAGAAAAAAACCCACATCTGGTGCCCTTGGAACCGGCGTTGCTCTAGAGTGGCTTCCTGAGCCAAATCAAACCTGCATTTTAGACTAAAGGGGCTGAACCAGCCCAATGCTCTTCATCTTGTGTAGTTTGGGAGGCAGGTGTGAAGTGCTATGATGAGGAGTGAAATTCTCACACCGCCCGTTTACTATCTGACCCCGAGGTTGCAGAGCAATGGAAAAATCTGTCCCCATCGCAGAAGCAGGAGGAGATGCAGGGCTGCCATTCCTCTTCCCCGGATTGGCATTTGCTGCCTCACATCCCAGCCTCAGCCGCTTGGGAACATCCAAGCAAGTGCTTTGATTAGACTGTAACGCACTTGTCTTCAAATGAAATCTCAGCTATTTCGGTGTTCCTCTTCCATTGGATTTCAGTGGTGAAATCCATCTCCCAGGAGACTTCTCAGCAAACCAGGAGCTGTATAACCATCCAAGCACATCAGCGCTCTCCAGCTGATGAAACCAACGAGCTCATCACCTGCAGTGATGGGTCAGTCCATTCCCAGATAAATGCAAGTCCAGGTAAAACTCTGCTACTCCCCCTGGAAACAGCACCCAAGTTGGACACGACTGAAGTGTCTGCAGCACCGCGCACCTCACGGTATTCACACATCATTTCCAAGGCTAATTAACTCAAGGCCAACCCTGAGTTCTGGCAGTTCCCTGGTTTCCAGTCTGGGAGCGGTGTTGAACAGGAGAAGCTCTGGGCCATCCCCAGCCCATGCTAAAAATCACCGAGGGAAGTTCCCCCGTTCCTGGCCAGCCAGCGCGTTCCACCCATGCACCTCAGGAAAGCCCTGAGCAAACTAAACCTTTGTATGTTTTACTTCCCATAGCGTGGGTTTTCTAGCTATCACATCTAGAGTTTCTTCCAAATCCAACCCTAGAAGCCCATAGGGACATGCAAGATCTTGTAACTTAAAGCTAAGCAAAGAAAGACTGTATGAAAAAAAGTTCCAGATTTACCTAAGTAAAGACAGAATAATAATCAAGCAAATGCCCCAGGACTGAGACCAAGAGGAATAAAGCAAAAGAAAGGGCTGAGGTTTCCCTCTGGGCAGGCTGAGATGAAGCAAGAGCCAGCAGCCCACCCAGCCCCATCTCACCACCTGGCAGCACCCAGACAACAGACATTTAGAGGAATAAGGGAACCAGGACAGAAATATCCAGTTAATTCTCCCGGCACGGGGCAGAACTATCTGGTTATTCTCCTGGCACAGAGCTCTTGCTCACAGGTTTCTGGAATTTTGGCACCCAGGTGATCACGGACACCCAACTGGGTCCATTGCCTTCAAAGTGTCAAATCTCCTCTGACTCCACTGTTTCTGGTTTCTGTGATATCCCATAGCAATGGAATAATGAGTCGTGAGAGAAAATTCTCCCTTCTGTTTAAACAAGCCGCCCGCCAACGTCCCCATTGGGCAGTGACGTCTTCAGTGACACTGGAAAGCCTCCAGCTAGCAAAGAGAAAAAACTCCCTATAAATATAACAACCCTACACTTGTCTTTGTAAAATAGATACCCAAACCACGTCGGGTAGATGCTGTAAAACATGAGGCTGCCCGTCTCCCTCGCGCTCCAGTGCCCTGCCCCACTGACACAGGCTCATGTTGAAGTTGGATGAGATGAGCATCATCAACATCCAGAAGCCCGTCGCGTGGTCCTGCTTACCAGTGAGGGGTCACTGCTCTACAGATGTGACAGCAATGCAGAAATCAGCTAAAAAGCACCAAACATCCTTGAATCGGGCACCTTTCCGTTTGGGGGTTTTCTTTTTCAAACCCATCTCGGCCATAAATTACAGTCTAAAAATAAAAGACCTTGACTAAAGTCATCCTCCTTCTTGTAAAACGGAGGCTTCGACATGTAATTTCCAGTGACTGAAGATCATGTTACATTACGGTATCAGCATGTAAAAAAAGATAATTACAGTTCCCATATATCTCTTAGGTGTGTAACAAATGCTTTTATAATGTTTCAAACACCTAATTAGTTACTTCAAGTAAGACAAGTCATGTTAATGCTCCTTGCTGTGAAATGAGTACTATTAATTTTAAAAAGGACGGACTTTTACTACCTTGACTTCTTTTTTTATCTCCCATTATCATTCTCCCACAAAATGACATGAAGTCCTTGATTATAATAAGCAAACCTCAAAACTAATGTAAATAGATCATCTGGGAATGACATTTTAGAACTTCAGCTGAATTCTGAAGATAGACTTTAATCAAATATAAGGTTTTTGTATTCAATTAAGTGGTCCCTTGATTCATTTCTTCAGTCTGCAACATGCAGGAAGCCAAACTGGGAGATCTATTAGCTTGCTGTGACTATCTGTGCGTTTATTAATTTGTTACTGAAAACAAGTTCTAGTGAACGTTCAACTAAAAATAGAGCTGATCCCAATCTTGCAAGAGAGTCCTTCATCAAAGGGGTTTACATTCAGCTGTAATACTGCTAATTTCCAGGGTAATTTTCTTCTTTAAAATCAAAAATCAAATATCAGCGCATTTAATTTCATTTAGAGGGAAAAAACGTTTGCTACCAGGCAGTTGAAAACGAAGGATAGCTACAAATCAGGACCTACTACTTAAGCCAGCTTGACGTTTCAAAGGTTGCAATCAAAACCGGAACGGTATTTTGGGGCTTTGTGTCTCATCTACAATGCTAAACAGAAATGTATTAGCATATAAATATTTCTCATTATTTATAAATAGTGAATGCTTTATTGTAAATTAAATTTAAAATTTTAACTACAGCTATGTAAATTCTCACTGGGAAGGCAGAATTCATTTAAAACTATGCACAGGTAATCAAATATGCCTTGAGATTACATTTGAGCCATTGGGGTTTTTTTTGGTTTAGAGACAGATCGAGAGCGAATCAGTAAAAATAAACAACGTCTCCTTTTTTTGTGGGGACTAACACACGACTGCAGAAATATCAAATGCCTTTGTGAATCAATGCTTGCTCATTGAGAAGCAAACCAGCAGAGACGCACGAGAAGAGGGAACGAACAGTGACGCTGAGAGCAATTCGCAACATCCAAATCAGATCAAAATTGGAACCTGCCTGCGGATTGAAATACCAGATCCGGCCCACTTTGCAAATGCTCACACCAAAAAAACTGCTGCTCTAAATCAGTTTGCAATTAAACATGGGTGATGTCCAGACACCGATGCTGTTGGTTCAGAAGGGGTTTAAAGATGGAGACAGAGCCAATGCTTCCCCCCTGAAGACCACCCTCTAGCTAAAAAAAAAAAAAAATAAATAAAATGAACATTTCAACAGCTCGTGGATGTGAGAGATGCTGGAGATGCAGCAGCACCCCCGCCCTCGCAGCACCCAAGAATGGCCCCGTTCCCAAGAGCTCACCATCTGGGCAGCGTCCCAGCAGTAAAATGGGAAACGAATCAAAAAGGCAGATATTTACCCATTACATGGGTAAAGGCTGCGTTTTTCATCTTTCAGATGACCTTCTTACCTGCGTATAAAATAGGTTTAGGGTTTTTTTCAGTGAGCTTATAACAGCAAATGAAACCTAAACGAGCTCCTTTCTCTTCTGGAACACTTCTCCTGTGAGGCAGGATGGAATTTTATGGTCTTTGTGTGCGGGTGTACATGTCTACACCTTGAAGAGTGGTATCCATTAAAATGCAGGCATTATATTCCACTATTATATTCCACTATATTTTAAGAGAAAATAAGGACAATCAAATGCCTACTAAGAGTTACGTCGCTACTAACAGATCCTGTACATTAAATCCTCTATTTCTGCTCCTTTTTTCATCAACAGTTGGCTATTATCAGCAAATATTCCAGAATATCTCACTTTTAAATCCAAACTTTTATCTCAACCAGAAACTTCCCTGAGTGCAGGCGTATCGGTCGGCTGTTTATTTCTTTCCTAATAGATTTAAGGTTTGTTTTATCTTTTTCTCAGAAACTTGCCTTTTACCTTTAAGTGCTCTTCCCAATCACCCTCAGAGCAAGCAAAGCCATTTGATCCCACGCAGGATGCTGAGCCGAGCACGAAGATTAAAGAGCATCCCATCAGAAGGGCTTCAGCGATTACGCCACGGCAATAAGTGAAATCACTTCCAAAAGGGGTTTCTTTGAAAGTGCTGAGCTGAAAAACCCTCCTGAGAGAGTTCAAAACAGGGGAGGTTATTTTTCCGGATGGTGCCTGAAATGGTGGCGTGTCCTCCGTGTCCTGCTGGCCTCGGTGACGCTGCCAGCTGCCCTGGCAAATCCTCCCCGCTCTCGGACCTGGGAAGATCGCCTTGCTCCAGACGTACAGTAATTTCTCTGACAATTCCTCTGCATCCCTGAGGTTAATGTCAAACCCGATATTTATTTTTCTAAACGGGAAAACAGCTCTTCGATAAAAATAATGTGTAAACAAGAAACAACTCTAAAAAATCCATGGGAGCTTCTTCCTTTTAGGAAAACCACATTCATTTCGTCTCCTGGTCGGTCCCAAAGTTTGCAAGACTAAAGGTGCTCGCGCAGAAGTTTTAAACCGTAGGTGGCATTTTAAGTCTCTTGCTGGAGGGAGAACAGTGGAATTTTTATTTTATTTGTTTATTTGTTGTTTATTTGTTTAGTTATTTTAACACAGAGCCCACAGTCCTCTGCAGGAGACTCTAAGCAGGTGTGCATCTAGTGGGGAACGGGACTAAGGCATCCTTCTGTAACCAGGACTTTGAGCAGCAGCACGTAAATTCTGGAAGAAAATTATTTTGAGGTGTAAGGAAATCCAGGGTGAGCTCTTCTTACATCTTTTTTAATCTCAGAAGCACCACTATTTAAAGGTCTCGTGTAAGAATATTCTTATTTTCTCCTCAGCAGTAAACCGAGTTAGAACATGACTCCACGCAGTTCTGTGGGGCCGCTCTGACGTTTTTTTCGTGACCATCAACAAGTCTCAAGGCACTTTACAACCGTAAGGAGGTGCAAACCCCCATGCACAGCATGGGACCCTGTTCCATTATTTTCGGTGGCCACGGAGGCAAACGGCAGGACCCAGATGGGCAAAAATACCTGATTCAGCCATGTGAACCCCGATTTGGTACCCAAACTGGGAGTGACAAGGGAGCTGCTAAGCATCCTCGCTTCCCACTGAACTCATTCATCACTCTCTTCACAAGGGCTAATTAATATCTTCCCTGACTGCCTTACAATATGTCCCCTGACACTCCCGATGCTCCCGCGAGCTGTTGTTCTCATTTCAGACACGTTAGTCACAACCGGAGACGATCCGAAGCAGGGTGGAGATCTGGACCTCTGTCCCTTCTGTCCCTCCCGCTCTGCTCACAGTTGGGCTCTGAGGGGTTTGTGGAAGATGAGATGCCTAAGTCCAAGCTGTGAATCAAACCCAACAGGCCCGGCTCCTACTCTGTGTTTTCCCCACAAATCCTCCCCCCGCCTCCGTGTCGTTTCTCCCACAAGTGACACCCGGCTGCAGGAGATGCTTGCCTCCAGCACTGGCCTTGGAAATGCCAACTTGAATTTCAGAGCTTTCTTTTCCAGAGGGAAAGAGTGAGTTTCATGCTCTCATCCCAAGTGCTTTGGGCGTTGCGTCCTATCAGGCTGCTCAGCAGGACCAGATGAATACACATCTCCATTCAGGAGCGTCTGCCTCTTACAGCTGCTATTGATGTCTACAAGCGTTGAAACAACTTAAAAAAACCTCATATATAGAATCATTTAGGTTGGAAAAGACATTCAAAATCATCAAGTCCAACCGTTAACCCAGCACTGCCAAATCCGCCACTAACCCAGGTCCCTCAGCACCACGTCTACAGGTCTGTTAAATGTCTCCAGGGATGGTGACTCCACCACTTCCCTGGGCAGCCTGGTCCAATATTTGACAACCCTTTTGGTGAAGAAACAGCTATTACGGTTATCACAAAAAAAGCTGAGCATTGTTGGAGATCAGGATGAGAAGCTTGCAAACGTCCAGGCAGGAGCAGGAAATTTTGCCTCCAAGACCGAGCCCTTTCAGATGAAGGATAAGTCCAGGCTGTGGGGAAGGGGAGCTCGCTTTGGTAACTGTGGGGTCCCATCTTGTTCAGCTCTCCTGAATCCAACACACAACTCCCCATTTTTCAGTGAGATATAGATTCCTACTCGAGTCCCCTGAGAAGCTGAGCTGCCAGTAGCACACACACAAGTACGAGGCACCAGCTGGCAACTGAAGTGTATCGTAAGTGCAGTGAAATACAGGCCAGGATACTTCAACCAAGTTCTTCATAATGATGTAGAGGAAGAGAAAAACACACGATTTTTCTCAGGTGTAGAATCGTTGATGACGTTAGGAAAAGCAAACAAAACCCAAGTAAATATGCAGTACCTTCTGGAGTGTGAAATGGGCATATACAGTGAGGAATCATGCAAACACCAATCAATCCACAATGCCATGATCACAAAAGAGCTATCGGCTGCACAGCTCTAATCCATGTGGCCAGAACAGCCCAGGCTGCTCCATCATATCTGCAATCACGTAAAAACTTCATAACCCACTCCCTGGCGGTTTTTAAGGTCTTACACCACTTGCAGTCCTTCTCTCCAGTTGACTAGTTCAACAAGTTCACCTTCTTCGCTGACGCAAAGAACGCTTGAGCCTGTGTCTTCAGAGGAAGATAAAAGGTAAAATACGTTGCTAACAACACTATATTTTATGTCAGATGGCTGAATGATAGCCGGAGGAGGTAAGATCCATAGACATCACTGTCAACACAAATGGTCCTTCGTACCAAGACAACGAGCACTGCTACATAAACGTCGATATGATGTCTACAAAAATACACGGCAACAAAAGGCATTTCTAGCTTCACACTTACCATGAGGAAAAACCCAAAAGATTGAGAACCACTTGCAAGACATTTGGAAAGACCCCAGGCCCTCTAATCCTAGGACTATCCCCTCCCCCATCCAGAGGAGACACGTGGTCTGTTGATGCCTACCTGTTGACACCATCCCTGGAGAAGAAGACCGTGTACGTCTGGACGCTGCCTCTGGCTTCTGCAGGTGGGCGCCAGCTGAGACGGACAAATCGGCTGGAGACCAAAACAGGGACCACATCTCGGGGGGCAGAGGGGAGGACACTGGAACTTGGGACAGCTGGAGGGGAAGGAGAGGAGTCAGTCAGAGAGGCCGGTGGCACAGAGGTGTCGGGGTGGGTGGGAGGTGCCGTGGTGCCCACAGCTGAGGTGTTACGGAACAAAGGGCCAACGTGGCATGGAATAAGCGTGAATAAAATAACAGGGGATGAAAGAGAGAGAGAGAAAAAAAAACTAACAGTAAAATCACACCTTAAAATACACCATCCTGAACCATCCTCTAAAGCGAACAGCAACACGCAAAACTCCAGTAGGCTACTTCCTTGGCATACGTGGAAATTATTTCTTGTAGGAGTAATCAGTGTGATTTGTTCCTTTGCCCGCTCCTATTTCACTGGTTTTGTCTCTTCTGCCCCAAGCAGCAGAAGTATTTAACCTCATAAATGAGCAATAATTGACCGCTCAAAGCCTGAAGCCTACAAACCCACTGGTCTGGGAAGAGCAGAAACTAAGTAGGGTGCTTCAGCCCATGACTTATAATTGCATCAAAGCAGGATAAAATGAAAAGGAAGAGACAGTGAGACTTAATATTAACACCGTTCCCCGTGGAAAAGTGTTTGGTCTACGTGCAAAACCCAGAAATGGCTAAATTGCAGCTTCAAGCAGTAAAAATTTTAGAACAGCACCTCTTTATAGAGTTTAAGGGTTTGGTTGTTGCCCACACATCCATGTGAAAGCTGGCCCATCAACATCAATGAAAAAAATATTTATTTTTTTAACAATACTAAAAGTGAGCAACTGCCTTTGGATTTAGCACAAGCACCTTATGGAGCATCCAGTTACCTAACCTTCTCCGAGGACAAATATAATGTAAGCGGTCCTACTTTCAAGGATCAGCCCTGAAAAGCAGATTTTCACCATCGGTATTGAACCAAAAAGGAATTTATTTTTTTCATTATTGCAAATCTTTTTTTTGGTCAGTCCCTATGCACATACTGTGAACTGTATTAGCAGCATTAATTTACTGTAAAATCATTAACAGCATTATATTACCTGAACAGCTTATGAAGAATAGCGTTACATAAAAAGCATGATGTTTGCTGAATACTCGCTTAGCATTTTCTTACATTATCCCTAAATTATTATTAAAAGCCTTTAAGATTGCTATTTTTAATAACAAATATTATTACCTCTTAGTTATTGTGATCAATCCCAAACCAGAGGGAATTAAGGAATTTCCCAGGGGCATTTCCAGACTAATGATGTGTTGAAAGAAAATATTAAGCCCTAGTCTCAGCTCTTTTCGTTGTGAAGTTGTGATCCATTATTTGCACTGAGATTGTATTTAGCGTCCTTAGTCATGGGCCACTGATCTAAATAATGTGCAAACACCAGGCTAAAGTATAATTCTGTGTACATTTATATTACAACGATGAGACTATTTTGCTTCTCGGTCAGAGCGAGCAGATTTGGGCTTCTGGTCTGTTCTATATGTTGACTCATGTACTATAAGCGTAAGTGCATTGTCTTCTTCTAACGAGGGCTGCGGTAGGTAAACATCTCAAGAGAAGTACCAAGGTCACTATTGGGCTTTTCCAGTTGAGTTCTGGCACTTACATCAAACACAGCCATTCAGCAAAATCCCCGTTATTAACTATTTTGGCACCTGAGGGGCTGTAGAGACTCTCTGGTCCCCCACAAAACACCCCGGTCCATGGCTCCTCCACTGAATATCCATTCACCTCGTGGAACATGGTGATGTGGCACCTCTCCCCCATGAAAACCCATTTAGTATTCAGAAACTTGTGCTAAAATCAGCCCCGAGTCCAGACATGTACATTTAGGTGACCGCGCATATGTGACTACATATATAGGAAAAACTTCTTTACGGAAAGGGTTCTCAAGCATTGGAACAGGCTGCCCAAGGAAGTGGTGGAATCACCATCCCTGGAGGTATTTAAAAGCCGGGCAGACGTGGTGCTGAGGGACATGGGTTAGGGGTGGGTTTGGCATAGGCTGATGTTTGGACTCGATGATCTTGAAGGTCTCTTCCAACCCAAGTGATTCTGTGATTCTATGATATGGGTGTCCAAGCTTCTATCGTGGAGAAGGAGAACATCTACCTGACACAGCTGATGGAGCCCAAAGAGCTACTCAAACTACCAAACAGTGGCATTGACCTTTAAACATGCTGAATCTAAAACCTGGAGGAGAATCCAAACGCTTTGTGACCTCACGCCCATGGACGCGGCGGCAGCCAACCTGCTAGGCGTCGACTTCGCGAAAATAATAGCGAAAAACTGAGGTGAAAAGCAGCAAGAGTGGGACTGAAGATCTAGTCCACTAAGCATGGGTTTCACTCTGCCTTCCTGTAAACTCCGTAGAGCTATCGCTGACAAAAGCAATTTCACTTTCATTGTTGCCGGCAGTGAATAGCAAACATATACGGCACAATAGTACAATATAGAGAGACATATAACCTGAAATTATCTCAGCAAGTAATGCCTGAAATCCTTCACTCTTTCATATGACTACACAAGATCAATCCACCACTGGTTAAACCATCTTCATCAGAGTCTGACAGGTGCTGATTTTAGCCCGATGTGGTTTAGATTAACTCCTTGCGAAGTGCATCTTTTTCTTGCTCTCGCGGCAGTGTGAATAATCACCTGCCTCTGTACAAAGCCAGCGTAAAACTGGACTGTTTGGTTCATTTTCCACGTGCGTGGAACTGTACAACCAACAGAGAAGGTCTGAATATGGTAAGATTCCCTGATAAGAACCGATCTTCCCGTTTCCGTTTAGCAAGCCAAATGGAGCACCTCAAATTCAGAACCAGATCCCCGTTACTTTTAACGCAGAATCAGCTCTGAGTTTTGTGACCTTATTATTTTGCCAGTAGGAGCCATCCTCGTACTCCTAAAGCAAACTTTCTCCAAAAATGTAGAAAATACGCTGCTCCGTTGGTTGTTAAGGACCTGCTCATTTACAGCCTTTATTTGTAAAACACAGACCAATTGGTAAACACGGCAAGGCTGACTTTTAATCAGGTTTTAAAACAACTAAAGGCAAAACACCACACTTGCCATCCCAGTTCACCATCATCCCATACGCAGCAGTCATGGGCTGTTTGTAATTAAAAATAACAGGAATATGACACCTAGCTCAAAGAGAAAGGGTTTTTTAAATCCTTCTCATAGGTTGGTTTGGTTGTGGATGGGGTATTTTTTTATATATATATGTACATATTTGCAGGAAAGTAGGGAGGAGAACTGGGCTGCATTTGTCTACCTTCTAAATGGTGTTTTGAGAGACCAGGAAAAGCTTACACGGGATACACAAGAAGAGATGATGAATGAATGAATGAAAAACAAAAATCCCTTGTAATTATATCCCATAGGGGATTTGGTGCTGAGAAGATATAACATCGTTATTGCTAAGCAGAGACAGCAATAGATGGCATGGGTTTATTCATGAGCCTCGTCTGGTAAAAGACATGGGTGCAAATCCTCTAAATCCAAGTTATAAAACATCTCGTGTTCTTACTTGAGTGCTCACAGGGACTCTCTATATCCAACCCAAACCATTCCATGATTCTACAATATAAACAGACACACAGACCTCAGCACAGCTTTTGCATCTCTGTATAAAAATATATTCGTGTGCTTTTTTCTTTTTTTTTTCTCATATTTACAAAGACAACAGAGAACGGAAAGAAGTTTAAGGAAAGCAGTTAGAAGTTACTCTGCCTACAGCAAATGGTGCTTCTGGATGGCATTAATGTTGCTGTACAAGCTGTCCTGGTATCCTGCATCGAGGACCAAATCCTGAACTGATAAAGATGACTTTGACTTTTCTGCTTTTAAAGCAACTAAAATTTGCAGGGTTTTAGTTACGTGTGTTTAATTCACACGGAACATTTAAGCTGGTTATACACATACCGTTCTGTCACATGCCTAAATTAAAAATATACTCATTTTCCAGGGGGATAAATTAACACAGAAAGAGACTAGGCTATATATAGGGACAGCCCATACCTCACAGAAAGTGGTTAATGTTCATGACATTATCCATCTAGGTTGTTTGGTTTTTTAAATTATAACCTTACCTAAGCAAAGACTATTCAAGCAATTGTCACTGTTTTAGACTGAAAGTCTGTTAAAATGAGAACATCTACTATAGGCTATCTATAATTTTAAAATAAGAATTTTAAAATAAGATTTGAAACTCAATGATTTTTCAGCAAAAAGGAAAAACTATCACACTTCCAATTTTCAACTGCCTGCTGCAAATGGCACTTTCCCTAAATATCCTACGTACCCTGATGCCAAAATGGCATTTCAAGACATCAAATGAAAATTTTCAGCCAAGATGCTCCCTTAAAGTTTTTATGCCTTTTAACAACGATTTCAATTCCTTGATTTGGTTGAGATTGGGGTTCTTTTTAAAACATAGAGATGAACTTCTATCTATTTTAGTTTTCAAAGACTTTTGAAAATTCATTGAATTTATTTAAACATAAAAGGAACATTCAGGCTTTAAGTTAAGCTTTTCATTTCAGAAAAAAACAAGATGTTTTATTCAAGTTACGATATAAACCTTGTGGATTAATTCAAATCTCTTCCTTGCTCCCCCTCGCAATATTTTCCTTGGGCTTAGCACTTTAAATCACTTATCGTATAGCATGAATTTCAAGTAC
Organism: Pluvianellus socialis; assembly: GCA_013400795.1. NCBI lineage: Eukaryota > Metazoa > Chordata > Aves > Charadriiformes > Charadriidae > Pluvianellus > Pluvianellus socialis. Next base: position 20,160 of record VZTS01014947.1, read on the forward strand.
GACATAATAACATGACTCTCATCACCAAATCCTCAGTGTTAAAAGGAAAAGCAATTTACTTGGAATTTTAATTCCAGGAATAACATCAAATATGTGTTTATTGTCCGGTGTTGCTCAGTACAGCCCTAGCCTAGTCAATCCAGGCTTCTGTTATGCTCCTGCATTCAGAGAATTTAGTTCTTTGTTCTTTTTTCTTTTTCTTTTTTTTCTCCCAGAACTTTTTTGACCCATCTTACATCTTCCATACAGCAAACTGTGAAAGTCAGAAGTGAGAGAAAAGCTCGCTGCAGGAATATCTGAAACTCGAGGGATGCTGCACATGTAACACCTAGAATCTGAAATAGCGACGCACTCTTGCAGGAAAATAGCCTTAAAGAAGATCCATAATAAATTTCCATTTTGGTGGATTCATTGTTATTGAAGAACATAGACACTTTTGAAGAGAATCGTTCCCATTTCATTTTACGGAATGCCCTTTTATTTTAACGGGGCTGTGCCATTGGATGGTGGAATTGCGGGCAGCTCAGGATGCTGTGCGGGCCGACGGCGATTCCTCGGACAAAGCCTGCACAGCCATGGTGGAGTAAAAAGTTTAATTAAAATTTTTATTACCTATTTAGAACGGGATTCAAAATTTTTCATATGTTCTTCAAAAAAATATCCAAAGAAAATTATCAATATTCACCTACGCATTAGGGAAAGAAATAGAATTCTAACTCTAAACAAAAGAGAAAGTTGGGGCGTAGAGCATGAGTTGCCTAATTTCACCTTGCACTGCCTATCACACAAATATGAATTTGCAATTATATTAAATTTGTAACACATCGCTAATTGTTTCCAATTTAACAGACCACGCCAAGGATCTGCGGATGAGAGGAGCCGTATTTTGAACACGGTGCTACCTCAACACAGGGAAGATTCATTTTTGATGAACTCAGAATATCAAAGTGATCCACGATTTGCACATTCCAGATCCACCCACGGGCAAGTGGGGACAGGAACCAGGAGCTGTCTTCCTTCAGATCAAGGAAAACAGCCAAGGACAGAGGGTTTGTGCCACCACAGACTCCGGTTTCAGTACGAGGAACACCCTTTGATATAGGGATCCGTAGGGATCCTGGAGCCTGAAAGCCCATCTGTCTGGAAGCGCCACCGACGTTAAGCCATCAAGCACACACCTTGGGAGGGGAACGCAAGGAAATACTCTGCATTTCACACAGGTAGTTAAAAAATTACACCTGAAATTTCATGATGAAATGACGGATCTCATCACCCATCCTCCATGCTGCTTCTCAAACCCAACGCTAACCTGCAGTGGGAAGACGTTCCCCGGGAAAACCCTGCGATGTGGATCCCACATTAACTGACTAAATGGATGAGAACTGGCAAAACGGAGAAACGAGAACCAAATAAATCGCAGTGGTTTTGTCTGATTATTAAATAATTAAATTGTTTCCAACAGCTAGGAAAAAAGCAGACGTTCTATAAGAACGGAGATACGAAACAGGTGTAATTCACTGTCCCAAATAAGTAACAGATTGGACAAATTACTGGTTTCTCATTACTTAGGGTCAAACAAAATGCTCTTTCCCACCCAAGCAGCTCCTATTAGCTTTCCTGGGGCCCACTCACACAATTTGGCCTTCCCAAGTTTTTACCCAAGCCCATTAATCACACAACACAGTCTGAGAGCGTTCACGTTCCCAAAAGCATCTCTCCAGGCGCTGGGTGCCCACATCCACCCTCCGAGCGCCAGGAGACATCACGGTGGCACGGCTCACATGCGTCCATGTTCAATGTGTTCACAGGCATCAGGTTTTACCAAAGACACAGCCAGGGTGTCTGGGTACATCAGCATATGTTTAGAGGTTTTCAGCCCATATGCAGCAATACTAATTTACCAAATAATAGATCTGTCCTCGTTGATATACATACTTCCCTCCCTTCTGGCTTCTTGCTCCGTGATTCATTCTTACTTGGTGCCATAATGATGCTCTTAGAAACAAGTCATGCAGTACTAATTTTTATTATGCCTCTTTTATGACATTATGAACCTCGCTATAAATCACGGAAGTTCATGTGCATCAACAATGCCTGATGTTACTGTACGAGTTATTCGCTCCTGACTCAGCGCCTCACAGGATGAGGCCGACAGCACTTTCAAGGCAGCACATACGGCTCCAAAACCCAAAATCTCACAGAGACTGGGGAGGTTCGAGCGCGAGCAGCGCCTTCCCGTCAAGAGGAGTGTGGAGGAGGAGATGCACCAGCTTGCTTTTCGTGGAGGTGGCCCTGTTTACTAGTTTGAGATCACGCCATTTAACAAATAACAAGCCTCCTTCCTCCCGTTATCACGGCTTGGCAATTCAGCTGTGATCCTTCCACCCTCTTGCCTGTATTTAAGGAAACGAGGCTGGAGAGAAAAGAGAAGCGTTGCTGTGTGCTTAGCTCCTGATGTGGTGGTTATTGCATAGAGTGGAACTATCAAAATCATAGAACCACAGAATGGCTTGGATTGGAAGGGACCTTAAAGACCATCTAATCCACCCCCCTGCCCTAGGCAGGGACCCCTCCCACCAGACCAGGCTGCTCCAAGCCCCGTCCAACCTGACCTTGAACCTCCAGGGATGGGGCAGCCACAGCTTCTCCGGGCAACCTGGGCCAGGGGCTCCCCACCCTCACAGCCAGGAATTTCTGCCCAATATCCCATCCAAATCTCCCCTCTTCCAGTTTGAAGCCATCACTCCTCATCATCTGTCTCTACTCCCTGATCCACAGTCCCTCCCCAGCTTTCCTGGAGCCCCTTTCAGACACTGGAAGAGGCTCTAAGGTCTCCCCGGAGCCTTCTCTTCTCCAGGGTGAACCCCCCCAGCTCTCCCAGCCTGTCCTCCCAGCAGAGGGGCTCCAGCCCTTGGATCATCTCCGTGGCCTCCTCTGGCCCCACTCCAACAAGTCCATGCCCTTCTGCTGTTGCAGGCCTCAGAGGTGGGCACAACCCACTATTCTATTTTAAAAAATCACCTACAGATGATACAAAATACTTCCATATCATTTCTTTAAGTGCAGTAAATCTGACATATTTCTGTTTTCATAGCTGAGCTTGCTTTGGACACAGCTTGGCCAGCATCTCTCCAAGGGGAGACTCAGGCTGGTACGTGCATGCATTTCTCTCTTCCCATGCACGTGAGAGACAGGCAGGCCCATACGCACATCTGTCTGCATATTATATTCTATTTCTTTCCTTTTACAGCTGAGAAAATTGCTATTCACGTTTGCAAGGGGAAAAAAAAATCAATGGCAAATATAGCCTTAATGGCTGCTTACGTTCATGCAGTGAAGAGATGTTATTAATTAACTGACATTACACTGTAAAAAAACAATTTCTTAAAAAAAAACCAACGGGCAAACCCACCACTGATGAGCTCTCGTGTTCAGAGAAGCGCTACTGCTCTCCCCCTTGGTGCCGTGAAGGCAGCGCTGGCGTCACCGTGCAGGTGACATCTGTCATCATCAATTAGTCACCAAGAAAAATGAGGGGGGAGGGGGGGGAAGTGAGAGGCAACGGGCTGTTGATTGCAAGAAATTCAATCACCCGCAAACGCTCCCGGAGGAGATGCTGGTCAGTTAATCTCGTCAGCCATCTCCGACCCACCGAACAATAGCTGCCGCTGCCGGAAAAAGCAGAAATAAACTAAAGATTTTTAAAGCAGCCAAGGGACTTGGAAGCCATTTCATGGTCAAATACCAACAGCGTTAAACAGCAACCATAAGCGTCGTCATTATCTGCAGTGTTCAAAATGTAGCAGGAGAGCGCGAGCACGTTTATATTTTCACAAGTGAAACTCAGCGGTGTTTCCAGAAACCATAGGGAGAGTGGCCGGAAGGTCAACTATTTCCCAACGTTCATGATCAGCTTCTTGTCCTCTTCTCCCTCCCTGTGACCATCAGCTCTCCTGCAACAGCGTGCTCTGCGTGGCTTACAGGTTTTTTAGCAAAAGGTAAACTTTAAAACTGAGCCCTGAAAGGTTTCAAACTACTCCTGAATGTAACAGAACTGAAATATAGTTTTGGCTGAGGAAAAGGAAAAAATAGAAGGCAAGTTTTGAAAGCGTGACAAACGGAGATGTTCTCACTCGGAGAAATAACCATTTCTCTTAAGGAGCACTGTAATATGTCTCAGCTTGCTCTCAATGGAACTTCCTGACTTTTGAGTTTGAAACAGCTTCGCATTTTTAATATAGGGATTATATTTGAGTCAAAACTGCACCCCCTTGTCTTTGCTGCTTAGAGTACCCCCAAACAGCGTAAGCTCCGAGCACCTACCCAGGGGACCACAACCTGCTGCCACATTTGAGATCTGGGCACTCTGATGTTGGGTGGACTTTTTGGGGAACACGTACGTAAACCATCTGCCTACACTTAGAGACGTCAGTCAAGACCCATCGCTAAACCTCTCTTTTACCTCAAGTCATGTTCGCAGCAGCCATAGAAGGCCAACATTTAGCACCAATGAGACCTCCAGAGGTCTCCAGTCAACAGCTATTTAAATGTGTAAGAAACTAAAATCTCTGAATTATGCTGAACGCATTCGTTGCTGCTACTCAACTCCCACAAGTTTTTGGTGATGGACACACACGAGCCTCCAAGCCTCGAACAGTCAACCTCACGTGAAGCTTCAGCTCCTGTACACCTCAGCAGCTCTTCCAGGGATGGAGCCTCCTCACCAAATCTGGCCTAGGCTGACGGCAGGATTTAAAAATTTGCCGCTGCCTTTAATATTTATGATAAACCCCTTTGCTTTCAGAGAAAGCAGGACAAAGCAGGTCCCTCTCTCTGTGTCAATAATGTATTTTACGGCTGATTTAAAAACAACAATAACAATTCCAAGCTAAGAATCCCAAGTAAAGAAACAAAATGCTTTGGCATCACTTTTTCTTAACAGCATTTCCCTTAATGTGGCTAAATGAGGTATTTACTCAGTATTTCGGTTCTTGTGGTTTCTGTCCTTAGGCACCTAATTTTTCTCAACTACTATACAACAAATTAGTCCTTTTCTGTAGCTCAGGTCTCCACGTTCATCCATTTTATAAAAAAAAATTTAGCTCTCAATGTTACTCAAAGTTTTGGCAGAAAGTGGCATGCGTTACTGGGTTGCTTCAGCAGATTATTTATCAAAAATCACCGACATGAGTGTGAATTTTCAAGGCAGCCACACATGGCTCATGACAATACTTTTTGAGGCAAATCCTTCTGCACCATTCCTCCTCATCCAAAAAAACGGCGAATTGCCAAACCAAGCGTGCTCGTTGTTGTGCGCAGGTTCAAAAAGAACACTGCCATCTTCAAAGCAGGGTTTAAACAGCGTGAAGGAAATCAGGAACAAGTAGACAAAGCTAAACCTGGAGAATGATACAAAATATGGTGTGTTTCCACCACTGAAGCGTCATCTTTCACTCAGTGAGAAGCTTTAGGACCTTACCATTGCAAGGGCAGCCATGAAGTGGCAGGGAGGCCAACTCCAAGGTGAGATTTGCAACAGCAGGAATTCATCACACTTCACTAAAATACCCGTGGGTAGTCTGTCAAATGGACCTCTCCCCACCAGGAGCAGAACGGTGCCATCGTGAGGTAGCAGTCTTCAAGGTTGATTTTTTCAGTCCCAAAAAATCCAATCCAACTTTCTCCTAGCAGCTCTTCCTAAATACGCAAGGCTTTGAAGGTGGTACACAATGGGAACGGCTTCAAAGCGGGGGGAAAAAGGCAAGATACCAGATCTCCAAGTCTTTTAAATTACGTGGCACAGATCACCACAGCAAGGCTTGGAGCATCTCCTTCAGTTGTCCCTCTCCTCTAAGCATACACTTGCTAAGGCTTATCACCTCAATATTTTGAGGCTGCTGATTATTACTACTGTCCTAAAAAAACGTTGCGCAGTCTGTCTCAGCCTCCTGCTCACCTCTGTCTTGCTGAGAGGACATGTATCTCCCCAACTTGGCTTGGCAGCAATAAGCTGGTTCCCAGTCCCAGTTAATTAATGGAGCTCAGGGAGCGGCTCCCTGCAATGAATCTGATCTTAACCAACCCCTACAGCACCCACTGATGTGGATACACACCAGAACTGAAAAATAAATTAGTCAAGCCATTTACAGCAATCTTTCCATGAAGGGACTTTAAGTTCCCCAAGGGAACCATGACCCACAAGGCTTCTTAGCTGTTTTGGTAACAGGCAAAAACCTGCCAACTGGTTTTGCTTTACTGAGCATCTGCCATGTCTTGGCCACGTGAAATGTAAGAGCAAAGATGAACACATGAACTGCTTTTTGGCAAACAACATTCATCTATAAAAGACCGATTTTGACCTACACCAAAACCATCTATGTATTATCAGAATCATAGAATCACCTTGGTTGGAAGAGGCCTTCAAGATCACCCAGTCCAACCATCAACCCAACACTGCCAAACCCACCCCTAACCCATGTCCCTCAGCACCACGTCTGCCCAGCTGGAAAACACCTCCAGGGATGGCAATTCCACCACTGTCCTGGGCAGCCTCTTCCAGTGCTTGAAAACCCTTTCTGTGAAGAAATTTGTCCTAATATCTAATCTAAACCTCCCCTGGCACAACTTGAGGCCTCTTCTTGTCCCATTGCCTGTTACCTCCTGTTATCAGGAGAAGAAATCAACCTCCCCTTGCTACAACCTGGAGAGAACAATAAGGTCTCCCCTTGTATTGACAATATAGCCCAAACAAGAGACAGAAAATAAGAAAGATGGCTGCATAATACAGACTTTTTGCCCAGATTATAGATGTCCCAGGTTCAGCTGCTACCTCTGAAAGGTTTTCAGCATAATATGTAGTATTTCTCTCACACTGCTCCTGCATTTTCCCATCTGCACAATGCAATAATTATGCTTATTTTTCACTGCTTTTTTATGGCGTGAAGCACAACATATAGCACTCCTTAGGCAGGCAATAAAAAAAGCTCCCAAATCACTTAGTTTGCGACAGGAGTCAGCGTGTAAGTAAACTCAGTACTGTGAAATGCTCAGGTCTTACAAAAAATAAAAGTATCAAAAGAGACGGATGAGGATCTAAGAAGTTTTTTGCCATCTGCAATTGCTCAGGTGCCACGACTACTTTGCTCCAACCACTACCTTTTTCCTGACGTAGGAATTACATCAATTCAGCCACTCTGAATTTCCTGTTCGGCCCATCCTTTTAAGGTATGGTCTGTGTAAAATTGCACGTAATAAATGCTACCAACCAGTGCGAAAATAAAGAAAGAGAAGGGAAACATCTGAGTCCAAGTTTCCTGGAAAGCACAAAGCAAGATCTTAAATAATCTGGACAGCTCTTGAACGCTTTCCTCTTTTGCAAGGCATGTGCCACCACCTCCAGCAGGACACGGAGCGAGAACCCCAGAGGAACAGGGTCAGCTGTGAAATCAGCCAACAACTCACAGATGCGCAGCCCACGGTGCAGCTCCAAAGTCTCCATATGCCCCAGCTTGAGAGCAAAGCTATATGGAGGGGTTCTGGAGGGATCCCCCCTTCCCATTCCCACCGCTGCCCACCACCGCACCTCTGGGAATGACTCCAGCAGCCCCTTCCTGCCCACCTTCTGGTTTTTAAGGGATTGAAAGGCTTTGCTCTTCACCCTTCCTACAAGCATTTTAAATTGCCCAACTGCTGATAAATAACTCAAAAGGAGAAGGAGGAAGGTGAGAGGCAGACAGATGGACGCCCAGATGGTCCGCCCACGTAACCCTCGTTTCTTCAGCAGCCTCAAACATCCTACAAGCCAGCGGTGAGAACCTGTTCTTGAGGGCCAGTGCAGCCGCGATGCGACGTTACGGCGTGGAGAGCCGGGTGGCAATGGCGAGGCGACGGTGCATCAGCACGGCCGGCTCCATCCCGCGGCTCCGCTGGGATCTACCCGGCTGCTCATCAAAGCACCGGGAGCTCAAACAGGTCTGTCGGGAGCGAGACAGAAAAAGTCTGCCACAACAGAGCGTCAGCCTTGATAGACGAAGACGTGTTAAATGTATAGGAAAGGCAAAGCCTCCCCAGGATGCGAGAGTTGTGGGTGGTTTTTTCCTCTCCCCATGTCACAGAAATGACTGCTTTAATAAAGGCTGCGAGCCTTCAGCAGAGTAAGCAAAAATCACCCAGGAGCTGGAAAACTTCCAGGTGCCCTGTGCGAGAAGTTCACTGCACACCAAGGTATCTCGAGGATAGCACTTTTAAGAGAGAAAGATTTGCAGTTCACTTTGACCTTCCTCACTTTTAAAAATAAACTCTACGACTGTGCCCAGCAGATGAATAATTTGTGGAGATGTAATTTTTTAACAGTAAAAGGTTCTCCCAATCAGCAGATGACCTGGTCGTTACCTCTGAGGAAAGCAAACAGGTTCAGCATCCCACCACACGTACCTTCGGGAGCTCATGAAAGGCTTCTCTATTACTGCAGAGACAGACCTGCGGCTCTGCTTATGGATAACTCAGCAAAAGTCAATGTAAAATCTCACTAGACTTGTCGTGGTGCACGTACTAGTTGCAGGAAGACAGGTATGCCGAGCTTCTCCTCCCAGCCTGCCACCCCTGTTCCACATCAGGCTGAAGGACCTAAACATCCAGCTCTGGGGCCCCCAACATCAAAAGGACATGGACCTGTTGGAGCAGGGCCAGAGGAGGCCACGGAGATGATCCAAGTGCTGAAGCCCCTCTGCTGGGAGGACAGGCTGGGAGAGCTGGGGGGGTTCACCCTGGAGAAGAGAAGGCTCCAGGGAGACCTTCCAGCCCTGCCAGTGTCTGAAAGGGGCTCAAGGAAAGCTGGGGAGGGACTCGGGATCAGGGAGTAGAGACAGAGGATGAGGGGTGATGGCTTCAAACTGGAAGAGGGGAGATTTGGATGGGATATTGGGCAGAAATTCCTGGCTGTGAGGGTGGTGAGCCCCTGGCTGTGGCTGCCTCACCCCTGGAGGTTCAAGGCCAGGTTGGACGGGGCTTGGAGCAGCCTGGTCTGGTGGACGGTGTCCCTGCCCAGGGAAAGGGGGTTGGAACTAGACGGTCTTAAGGTCCCACCCAAACCATTCTATGATTCTATGACACTTCACAACCTCAAAGGCTTGGCTACAACACACTAATTGCTGTTTCTTATTCCATAGACATTTCCTACAATTTCCTGAGCTATGAGCAGGACAGCGGTGAGATGGGAAGGATGTTTTCTGCTGTGCTGGAGGGAAGAGGGAGCCATAGAAAATAATTAAATTTCCATAGAATATATATGTAGTGAACAATGGTCTCACTAAAACAGTGAGGGAAAATATGACATCACTCCCTGGTCCTGGCTAACGCTAGAGATAGTATCCGCTCCCAAAGCATCATATCCATTATGCCTACAGCACCAGATCCACAACATCCAGCATTTCTTTCCCTAGAAGCCCACAGGGATGCAAAGGCTACACCAAGCCCGAGGCAGGGGACAGAAGGACGGCACCGCAGGAGTCTCAGCTCTGTTGGGATACGATATATTAATGCAGGCACTGTCCCAGCGAGGCGACGGGCTGTCCATTCAGCAGGTCCAAGACTCCAAAGACTGATGGACACCAGAGGGGCAAAACACCAAAGGGCTTCTTGTTGTCACCTGCCCTCTGGGGTCCATCAGCTTGGAAAAGTGAAATTACAGCAGCTGCTAAACTGCAGGAGACTGAAGCACTGACCCTACCTGGTCCTAAAGAGACACTCAACACAAAATGAAGTATTTCATTGACCATCAGAATGGCCAGACACAAAAATGGCCATGACAAAAATCCTTACCCCTAAACCCAAAAATTTAAGCCTTAGATTGAAATCCCTGTATGAAATCATCTTTCATGGCAATTTTTGCCCTCTTAAATTTTTAACTTTAATTTTTAAGGAAATAAAGCTTAACGATCATCCCATCTGCCTGTCTCTTGAACCCTCTGTGGCAGCTGCTGCATTTTGGCCAATTCTAACCAAATTTCTCAAGAGATTAGGGATCTCAAATAAAGGAAGTCGTCATGAGTTTAATGACAAGCAAATCTTGGGTCATAGGGCGCAAGTCTAGAGGAAAGCAATCTTCATCGGTTACGCTGCTCCCAGAACAATTGTTCCACAATATGAGTAACAAAATTAGTAATTAAGAGGATTCCCAACCTGAGAGAATTAGTGCCTCCAATCTATAATAAACCCACTGGAAAGCTCAACAGCAGATCCTGCTGCCCCAGAAAAATACAAGTCAGCAGAGATCTTTGCGCCCTGTCCTTTCTAAAAATTACCTCCCCACCTAAGCCAGTTTAAAAAATAGCAATCCGATAGGTTTAATACTAATTCGGAGACCATTATCACGGTAGTAAGCACTGAAAAAATATAGCAATATATTAAGTATTTCTTAAGGTAAGGGTTTTTTCAGGGTATTGAGTTTACAGATAAAAGCAAGAAACCAGCAGAACTAATCTATACATTAATGAAACTCACTGTGCCCCATTAGAAAAGCAGTTACTCTGAGACAACAGGAAAGATATTTATAGCGGTGCGTAGTGATACTAATAGTTTTGTTAACATTATCTACTTTGCCATAGATTTAGAAAGAATTATACATAATAGTGGTAGTTACAGTAGCATCTTAAAAATTGCTGGCTTTCTGCCATTCTAATTCTCTCTTCAATCACCTGTAATTTTCAACCTTTTTCTCACCTATTAGGTTGCAATTTTTCAGCAGAGAACCGCCCACTAGTATTTTGTGAGCAAAAGGATATGGGGTATCTAATGGGAGAAATATTTATCTCAGTACAGAGAAAAAATAATTGCAAAACTATTTTACTTTATATAGGAGCTACTGAGCCCAAATTTGAATGATCATGTGGGACGTCTGGAAAAATTATTTTGGTTGAAGTTACACATGGTTGAAGAACAATCCCATTCCACCTGGACAAACCGGCACAGGAAGCATGTGAAACGTGTCAGTGAAGAAGCCCCTGATGTTCCCCACGTGCACAAGGCTGACCCCTCACCCAGGAATGCTGAGTGCCACCCAAAACAGTTTACAAAACCCACAAGTGGCAAAGGCAAGGTGAGTAGGGGACTCTCCAGTGGAGCTCCCATGCAGGACAGCATGGATGGGCACCATGAAGGACAGAAGCAATGGGTGATGATCAACCATGACAGTGCCTTCTGGGGAAGCCTGCCCTGATCATAGAATCATTGAATGGTTAGAGTTGGAACAGACCTCAAAGACCATCTCATTTCACCCACCCTGCCCTGGGCAGGACACCTCCCACTATTCCAGGTTGCTCCAAACCCAACCTGGCCTTCAATACCTCCAGGGATGAAGCAGCCACAGCTTCTCTGGGCAACCCTGGCCAGGGGCTCACCACCCTCACAGGCAACAATTTCTTCCAAATATCTCATCTAAAGGTCATCTAGTCCAACCCCCTGCCAGGCGGAGGGACATCTTCAACTAGACCAAGTTGCTCAGAGCCCTGTCCCACCTGACCTGGAATGTTTCCAGGGATGGGGCATCTTCACTGATCTTACACTTCTCCCCATTCACCCTGTTAAGGGCTGGTAAGGACAGGCTTCCCTCTGCCCAAATACGTCTGTTCTTGCGTGCCACAAGTTGCATAAATAATCCATGAAAGAACTTGAAAGGATCAGAGCAAAACAGAGCTGAAGTTTGGGAGCACAGGCTCAGGGGATTCCAGAGGGACTGGGAGGTGAGCGAGAGGAGAGGGAGGAGGGAGAAGGGAGAAGGGAGAAGAAGAGAGAAGAGGGCAGAAGAAGGGAGGGAGAGGAGAGGAAGTAAAACCACTCTTTACACACAACGCTCTATACAACCTGTACATAAATACATAAATTTTATAAATTTCTCCCTCCCCCTTTTTTTTTTCTAAACCTCTCAGACATACCCTTCACCGCTCTAGGAAACATTTTCTGACTCGTGAAAGCTACTGCGTTCCTGGTTCTCCCAAAAAACCGGGGAGAGAGGCGCTGCCCATGGGGGAAGCCGCTGAGATACCTGCAACACCTGGCCAGGGCTGAGCGGCACTGGAAATCTGAGCAGCTCTGACGTGTGGTTTGCTACAGAGGGCTTGCTGCTATAAGCTGTATCAACACTATTCTTATCAACTTTGACAAATATGAATACATAATTCAGTTTTCTAGTACAGTTAATTTTTATTTTTTTTTAAAGAAGTTGACAACACAATCCTCTTCCCTCAGCTCTGTTCCTTGGAGAACATAATCACAGCGCTTTGGTTTGAAATGTTGCTGGCTTTCTTTATCTCCCGGAAAACGCTTTGAAATAAAATAGCATTTCTTAGCAGAAAAATTGGGAGGACTAAAGCAAGAATCCTTCCTTTTGAAATATTAAATGCAATTTTATTTTGAACCGCTGCGATTAAAAAAAAAAAAAATGTTGCTGTGGCCGGGGTTACAGTTCCTCATCATATAAGACGACAAAGTTAAAGCGAGTTTATAATTGTCAGGGAGCTTTAAATAATTGAACAGCAAGACACAGCATGGGAGGGTGTGTTTTTATTGTGTAATAACATCTCAGGATTCATTATTCATAATAATTATGATTATTAGTCTTGCAAGTTTTACACTGTTTCCTTTGAAAATTACAAGACTGATTGTACGAGGAAAGAGAATTTAGAATAACACAGTTAATTTGCTTTTAGTTTATTACATTCCCCTGCATTAAGTTTGTTACCAGAGGGAATAGTACTCGAACATGCAAAAGCAGAGAAAACAAACTCCTTAATAAAAAAAAAATTAAGTCCTCCACAGCTCGGTTTAAAATAGTCTGTTTCGGTAGGATTTGGCATCTCTTTGTCCTGAAGTCAAGGGCAAACGCCTCGCTGGTTTCAAAGGTACAAAGTAGGCCCATAGAAATCCAGAAAGAATTAAAAATTACAGTAAAACATTTGATGTTGGAGGGCTGAATTATGATATCCTTATTCATACCGAACCATGGTTACGCTGCGACCGCTTTGATATCAACGGGGCTCTCCATGCTCTCCGTTATTATTCAGAGCCAGACAGAAGTGGTTTTCCTGTCTTGAGAAGAAATTGGAGATAAAAGAGAGAGACGTTTCTGCATTCGGATGAGCCCAAGAGCTTTAGAGGTTTTTTCAAGGAGAAAGGGAGAGGGAGCTGCTGCCCAGAGCCACGGAAGAATCCCTCGTCAGACCCAGCCTCCAGCTCTGTCATCCCCACCAGAACGTTCATCTTACCTTGGCGTCCCGTCTCAGAAAAGGGACAACTCCTCAGCTCTGCCACCGTTAATGAGCAGCCCCAGATGGCAGCATTAATGGCCAGGCTGGAACTGGAGAGACACTAGTGGAGAAGGTAAACAGCTAAATCATAGACTGGTTTGGGTTGGAAGGGACCTTGAAGACCATCTACTTCCAATGCCCTGCCCTGGGCAGAAACACCTCCCACTAGACCAGGTTGCTCCAAGCCCCGTCCAACCTGGCCTTCAACACCTCCAGGGACGGGGCCTTCACAGCTTCCCTTTTATTATAACGTGCATTATAATGGGAAAAGTTGAAAGGAAGCAATTGAACAAAACATGAGGAAGTTGGTTCAAGAACAAGAAACTTTTCCAGTTGAGCTATTTCAAGCTGCAGTTAAGATGACAGAAAAGTAAATAATTTTTTCCCCACAGCACTCATGAAAGATGATTCACCAAAGATTGCAGTCAGATGTAAACAATCACCAACCCCGGCAGCAGAGTTATTTTCCAGCTATTCACTGATGGGAAAATGGAACTAAGTGTTTCCCTGCCAGCGCTCTCGTCAGCAGAGGCTGCGCCGTTTGCCCCACCAAAAACCTCGAACCTCTCTAAGCAACCCACCACCACAGTGCGTAGAACAAGCTGCCCAAGATGTCCAGACACTTATGGAGGTTTAATCCTGGCTGGAAATTTGAAATTCAGGCTGAAACTTTGCTCCTCAATGTGGGAAAGGATGCCCAGCGAAATATGGAGGAAACCTGCAGGTTTGGGATTTTTTTTTTTTCCCACTGTGATTTTCTGCAAGCTTCACGATTGAAAATGGAAATTCTCTGGCTGAATGACTAAGGGAATAATGGAATTTTCTTCACCCAAAGATTTCATAGTTCTGAGAACAGATTTTTTGCATCTACAATGATGCTAACCTTTTCATGTTTTATTTACAAAGGGAGACAAATTACTCAGGCCTTAAAGTGGGATGAGTATTTTTTAGAAGGAGAAAGCAATAAACACACACTTCTGAAAGGATTTGAGAACCCAGAGAACTTAAGAAAATCTTTTTATGGATCTTGCTGAAAAAACCTGAATTCTATGACTCCATGCGATAAAGGGGCAGAATATAAACCAGGAATTTATACTTTTAAAAATTACGATTGATATTGAATTTTGGAAAGTCAAGTGAAAGTAGCATAGCAAGCTAAGCTAATGAAAACGCAAGGCAGCCAGAAAAGAAATGGAAACACTATGGATTTTATTTTTTTTTTTATGTAAAAGAAAAAAGAAACATGTTCTATGCAGAAAGAGGAAGCGCCATTTAAAAGGAAGAAAAAAACCAAACATCCCTTCTTAAAAACTCACTGACTCCTTGCAGATCGTGATGACAGCGGTCGTTACGGTAGGGGTGATATAGGTGATCATTCTCCACAGTAAGTATGGACATGTAAGCAAGACAGAAAAGAAAGACTTGGAGAACTGCCTGGACAAACCCTGGAGTTGAAGGAACAGATAAGGAAAAATAAAAAAGATTATTCTTCTCGGGTCTTTGTAGAAAGACTCAGTAATTGATTGCTATGCCTGAGGAGCTCAAAAAGTGCAAGATATATCTTATAGGTATTCGAGACCCATAAATAAGCTTTATTCATGTGCCATAAAGTAAAAATGTCATACCGTGTCATGTCTTCAGAAATGTCAGGCTAGCAACTAGTGACCTTAAGAAACAGCTGACTGTTCTCACTGAACTGGAAGCCCGTGAGAACAAAAGGCAGGAGCACCTGCTGGCAACGATCTGCTCCATTGGAAGCCACTCTCGAGAAGACACCACATCCATCGCCTTCAGACAGTAGCCTTGGAAAGCCGGAGTTGTGTTCTCTGAAAATAAGATAGCTTGAAAAAGAGGAATATAACTTAGTGTGGTGAGGAAGACGCTAGCCCTTCGAGCTTCCTTAAGACAGGGAAGGATGGGAGAAAAAATTGCTAGTAATGACAGTAAATACCATCCCAGTGGCTATTCCAAGCATGGAAGAACATCCTGCTGGAGCCCCAAGGAGGTTCCTACTGCTTGAGAAGTTTCCCCTGCTACCGCGGATGGGAAATGCAAAGTGGTGTCATGAGTGGGAGATCATTCCCTCCCTGGGAGCTGTTGCCAGTCAAAGCCTTCCCAAGCGGTTCCAGCCTGGGGCTCTCGTTCTAGGAAGAAATAAGGATGACAACAGACATCGCTACAGCCAGAAAAAGTCTTGGAGGTGTTCAAGAAAGCCACCTATGTGTGAGAATAATGACTGCTAAGCAAAAGGACTAAGTACAGCACACGAGTTCTGTTTTAGGAGATGTTCATGTGGCATCAACAGAGGTGGCTTGCTCAGGACTTGGTCCAGTGTTTGGGGAGTAAACATGGAGACATGGAGACATAGTCCACAACAGGGAGTCTACTTGTGTCCTGTAGCTCAGGCTATTACCCACATTTTGACAACAGCTCGTGTTCGTCCCACTGAGTACATACAATTACTTTTCTCTAATAAAGAACAAACAAGCAAAAACCCAGAAGCATATTTCAGAATTATTCTGGAGAGAGAAAAATGAGGCAAAAATCAACATTTCCTGTAAACAGAAGCAAAACAGACAAAAAGCAAGAAAAAAGAACAAGTCCCCTCCATATGATTGGAAACAGCGAGGCTGCACGTTTGCGGAGCTCTGCTGTGCTGGTTTCTAAGCAGGAAATTATCTGGGGCTGATCACAAGAATACTAAATCAAAATCTAAGCACAGAAACCGCTTCACGCACCTGTCCTTCTGAAAGCCTGCAAAAATACGCGCCAAGTGCAAGGTAAATGAGAACGACGGCATTAACGAGCGGCACAGCTTCGCGTGGCGGCCAGAGCCGGGTGATGCGCTCGGCCTGACTGCAGTGGGTCTAAGCTCTCAAAATTTCAAGTAGTCATTAAGTTTGAACACTTTTTGAGCACCGTGGGTTTTTTTTTTTCCCCCCTCCCTCCATCAGACAGATAACATTCCTTCACGTCTTCTCCATTTGGCCCAAAATAAACGAACTGCCTTATTTTTATAAATTTGTGAATCCAACCAGAAATGTAATCAAGCAGAGAAGCCTGCAGAAATCTGTTGCTCCAGCCCGAGCCATTCAAAGCGATCTGAAGGCCTGAGTTATTCCATCCAGGAGCAATTCAGCACAGCACGCCGGGGCTGATCTGCATGTAAATAATCCACCAGGAGGGCGCGAAACAAGGCCAGGCTGCTGCTCGTTTCGCAGCCCCGAAGAGCCATTAGCTTCGTCTCCCATCGCCGTGCTGCCATACAGTTCCCCCTTTTCACTCCCTTTCCAAAAGAGCTTGGATGGATGTTTAGACCTGCCTTCTGCCTGGCTCTGGGTTATCCTATATAACAGCTGGAGCAAGAGAACAAAAACATTTTGGTTTGCTTACTACATGGAATTACCTTTCCATGCGAAAACTGCTAACTTATGCAGGAGCCAGTTCTCTGGGGAACGCATTATGTTGCTGGCAAACATTTGCTATTCTCCTGCATGCTCACCATCTTCTACAAAGCCGAAAACAGCCGTTTAAATCTCATTTCATTTCTCCTGGCACAGCTCATAGGCGGCACGAAGGGAAGGGGGAAGTTTTCCTTAAAAGCGGGTGTCGTTTTCCAACAGGGCGTTGCCAACGTTTGAAACAAATCCCACCAAGTGGGGCTGTGAATGCATATTTGGCTGAAAGTCATCAAATCCACATGAAAATGAATATATAATGCTGTGTTACTGTCACAAAGGGACACAGGACGACACTAACTGTACACTCACACTGTGTTTTCTTATGGCAGAGCTGAAATAGAGCCTGGTTCACCGAAAGTGTAACACCACATTGCAAAGAGCCTAATCCCATCACCACTTCAGGATGTTGGCCACTTGCATCCTGGGCTGCATCCCCAGCAGGGCCAGGGAGGGAATTCTGCCCGTCTGCTCCACTCGGGGAAGACCCCCCCGCAGTGCTGGCTCCAGCCCTGGGGCCACCAACACCAGAAAGACACGGACCTGTTCGAGCGGGGCCAGAGGAGGCCACCAAGATGATCTGAGGGCTGGAGCCCTTCCGCTGGGAGGACAGGCTGGAGAAGAGAAGGCTCCGGGGAGACCTTAGAGCCTCTTCCAGTATCTGAAAGGGGCTGCAGGAAAGCTGAGGGACTCTGGATGAGGGAGTGAAGCCACAGGATGGCGGAAAATGGCTTCAAACTGGAAGAGGGCAGATTTAGATGAGATACTTGGAAGAAATTCCTGGCTGTGAGGGTGGGGAGCCCCTGGCCCAGGTTGCCCAGAGAAGCCGTGGCTGCCCCATCCCTGGGGGCGTTGAAGGCCAGGTTGGACGGGGCTTGGAGCAACCTGGAATAGTGGGAGGTGTCCCTGCCCAGGGCAGGGGGGTGGAACGAGATGGTCTTTGAGGTCCCTTCCAACCCAACCCATTCTATGATTACCCTTCACAGCGCTGGGCAGAAACCCTCAGCGTACTCAAAGCAGTATAACCACATTACTACGGCATCCACATCTGCTTAGGCAACCAGTGAGAAGGCTGCGCTAGCCCAGGCAAAGACCCACGTCCACGCAGCAGCGCTGCTCTCCCAGCTGGTATCTCAGGCAGATACCATAACACAGCTACACCTTGCAGCCAGAGAGGCCTGTAAGCGAGATCAGAAGAGGATTTAAAATTGTAATTAAGAGTCTGTTGTAGGCACCTACCACTCACGAGCCTTCAGGCACGGCGCACCGCTTGCAAAGGTGAGAGGCAAGCTGGAATAGCAGTGACACTGCGTCCCGCCGAAGGTCTCAGCAGAGACCTTCACAAGACGATACGAAGCCACGTTCCTTCAATAATTTATTAGGAAGAAGCTAAAGAGATAAGGCTTCTCATAATTGTGTTGTGTTAGATTAATATGCCTTCATTTAATCACCTACTGTCAATTAATTCTCAGTCAGGAACACAGAAACCAGTACAGGTAAAGGGAGTTCCAGCTTCTGTCGTCACTTCGGGCAAATTAACAGACGGCAACGGGAGAAGCGAACCATCGGAGCGCTGAACAAGCCAACTGGACACATGGCCATAGCCACCATCCCTCTCCTATGCCTGCGGAGAGCTTTACCAGCAGCCTGAGACAATACACGGATGCGGCAATGACGACGTGACACAAAGAAACCTGTGCAGGTGGTAAACAGCATTATGAGCACAAAGACAGACTCCGGCGACATTTGGCGTGTGGCAGGATGGATCCCCTGTTTTGGGGATCAGACCTGCTTTGGGTTGTGTAGACAAGGAAGGACATGGAAAAGCAAGAACCACCGAGGCTCGCTCGCCCCAAGACTGGCTCTACGCAAGCTCCGGCACCAGATAGAGAACACCGGGGTATGCTCCTGTATTCCTCCCTGACGGGTGTACGACGCACCACATTTATTTTGGCTACAAGGTGTGACTGTCAGGTAAGTCACAGCAAACTCCACTTGGTTCTCAGGAGGAAAAGACATACTGTAAAATATTTGCCCCTCCTTCCTTATGAACGGAAGTGCCCCAGCAGGAGGAAATAACAAACCCCTCAGTGTAGCTACAACTGCCTGGATTTAAGTGAAGTTCCCTAAACAAAAAGTGAGGGGTTTGATACAGTTTCAAATCCGTATATTCAAATAAAGTTTAAAAAAACCCCAAAAAAAAGGTAAGAGTTGCTTAATGCAAAGCACTACTTTAAGCAGTATACCATTTTCTGCTTTACAGATTGTGCTTTCTTTCTCAGGTCATCGGGGTAATGTAAGAAATGGCAGGCAGACAAACTGCCTCTGGCAAAACGTGGGAGCAGACCAAAAGAGTACATTCAAACAGTGGTCACACTAGAATAATTCTCCCAAGTCTGGCGCAATGGCAAAACCCCAAAGTGTTAGAATAGAAATCAGCAGAGACTGATAAGAAAATAATCTACAGCAAAAAGGCATTACATTTTCCAACCTCAAGAAGTTCGTGCTAAACCCAAAAGACAAAACAAAAAACCCACCATTCCAGGGCTGGCAATGGAAACCTGTAACTTTCTGGAAGTGGAAGAGAATAGTCCTGATAATCAAGATTTAGATCACATTAGGAGCACTTGGGGAGGGAGGTGGGTTACAAACAGCTTTTTAAGGGTCAGCTTGCATCCTCTTGCTTTATATTGCATGCAAAATCACCTAATCAAGTGAAGATAATTTACAAGATTAGAAGGAAAAAATCCTAAATACAGCTCTTCTAGCCTTTGCA
Organism: Pluvianellus socialis; assembly: GCA_013400795.1. Classification (NCBI taxonomy): domain Eukaryota; kingdom Metazoa; phylum Chordata; class Aves; order Charadriiformes; family Charadriidae; genus Pluvianellus; species Pluvianellus socialis. Next base: position 39,695 of record VZTS01014947.1, read on the forward strand.
AACCCCATGTGTGACGAAGCCAACAAATGGTGGCTAAACCCCACACATTTTGGGTGCGCCCAGCGTGGTACGACTGAGGAGTCTGGATATGGGAAGGGATTTGCATCCGTTAGGAAGGACCAGCTGAGCGTGGGGTTTTATGCCAAGGAAGCCTTCAGTGAAAGGAGAACGCCTACCTTTGGGCTATCCAACAGAGGTTAGAAACTGAGCGGTGTCACGGGAGAACTGTCTCAGTCTGGTGCTCGCTAATGTCCTAAAGCTGCCATGTCTAATGCTTTAAACACCGTTTCCTTCACAACCTCCACTCTTCGGATAATTGCAGACGCTCAAGCAGTAGGTCAGGGGGGACACGGTTGTCCTATACATGCCAAGTTGAAGAAAATTAATTTCATTCCCAAAAGAAAGGAAGAGCTGGCAAGACTGACACTAAACGATATTGATTCTGTGGCACAAGGGTCTTGAAAGCAGAGCCAAAACAAACAAGTGTGCTTTTGGATCCAGCATCCATAATATATCACCAGCCCAGACGGATCTGAAACGGCTCAGCAGAGGACACGGCTCTTTTCCCTTTCCTTGCTACAGCGAAAAGATGCACAAAGCTCCCGGTAAAAAAATCAAAACAAGTCAAGTGGAGAGCAGAATACAGCCCAATAGCTCTAACAAAAGAGAAAATGCTGGGAAAATACTCATGCATATCCGATGCTGAAGCAAAGCCAGGGTGTGACTAACATCTTGGAAAAGTGTTTTCCTCTTCATACAGAGATTGCCCCAGCAAATTCTGTCAAGGTTACAAAGACCTTGCGTTACGGCTTCTGTAAAGGAACAGCTGTCTACAAACAGACTTGCAAATGTACTTCTGCATCTCATTTTTTTTTTTTTATCTTTAATTTAAACCTTTAGGAGGACTTATTTATTTCAATAAGTTCTGTTAGCATCAACTATAGCTCCTTCCCCTCTATCTCTTCAGAGATTTCTGTAATAAAAGAGTTTTCTACAATGGCATCTTCAGTACCCTGTTGAAAAAAAAAATAATAATCATATAGGTGAGAGTACACTACACTTCATTAAACGTGACAATCACACTCCTCCACACAGTTGGTCTCACGGAACACATTCCAGCTACCTATACTCTGTTTAACCTATCAACACAAACAAGGAATTTTGTTGTAACACAGGAAGACCAAAACACGCCTTTCAGCCAGCCCACTAAGGCTCCTGGAAGGAAAAAAAACACCTCTCCCTCCACCAGTAACACCCTTCTGCTCCAAAATCTCAATTTTAACATCTGAAAGCAGTTCCAACAAAAAAAAAAAAAAATCGCTACCAGTCAGAATTTCTCCATTTTTTCTGATTTTTGTTCATTTTTCTTCAGAAATAGAATTGTGAAGCATTTAATTTTTTATTAATTTCTTTTTATCTTCATTTTTGGCCAATAAAATGAGAATATTTTAGCCTAAATCACCTCAGTAAGACATTTTTTGGTACTCTCTCCCACCGGATGGGAATCTATTCTCTCTGCTGGGCCAAACTCACCAAACCCACTTTCCAAACACAGTTTTAGATTTCCCGCGGGCAGCATCTCTGCAAGTGCAATATTGGACTCCCCGTGGATTCTGTGCTCAGTATCGCGCTTAAATGATTTGTGTTTAACTGAAAGGTATCTTGGAGAGAGCCAGCTGAACCCCTACTTGCAGGAAGACCCACACAGGTGGTCTCGAGAACCCTATGGGGAGGCAGTGCCCGCCTCCTGCTCACTAATCCTCCGCTTAGATACCCAAATTAATGTATTTAATGCATTATTCTCCTTCTTCATAGCACTCACAGGGATTCCTGTTTCTCCTCCATCCTTCCCAGGGTGATGGCTTTCCACATGAGTTCTTTAGGTATTGCCACAGTCTCATTCCTGCATATATACATATATATATATATTCTTTTTAATTTTATAATTGTCTATCGTTAAAACACGTTGTTTGAGTAGGCTTTGTTCGCCCAACTGCCCAAATGACCCTGTATGTCTGTCTCTAACCCATTTAACTCCAGCAGTAGGAAGCTCATATTTATTTTTCAGGTAATTGCTCTTAGGCACCAAACAGCATCAGGCCCTATGACCACCTCTGCTCAACGCCACCACCAACATACCCACCCCAGTGATGGTTCCCAAGCCAAAAGCCAATTTTTAATCCATTCGACGTACGCTGTGTTGGCAGCAAACAGTGTTTATGTCCTGAATGAGATCATCGGGCAGCTCCAGCCGAGCACCTTCCATGCACGGAAGGCCTACGAGGTGCTCTCCATCCATCAAACGTGTAATCACATCCAGGAAAGGGATCAGGTTGGTTTCTCAAGGCATCATTTTTTGCGGAGTCCTCTCTGCAACTATCGTATCTCTTCTCTTTTCATTCATTATGAACTGACACCTGAGTCAGATTGCCTTACTTCCCCCCTGCCCGTCTCGCTAGTATAAACCAAGCTGCTTAATACTTTCAGAAGTTGCTCGCTTGCCGTTTTTTAACATCAGCGCAGCAATACATACGTATTCACAGCTTTCATTTCTACACAGCTTCCATTTTCTCACTCAAGATTGAGCCTGAAAATAGGTGTTGAAATACCTGCATTCCACCCTACATGAATTCTGTGGTTTGCTCAGGCCACCTGTGGTTTCCCCTCTGAAATCCCACGTGGAACAGAAGCTTACAGCCTCGTACGATATTATGTTGGTTTACTTATATCCAATCAAATACAGGTATTTTAATTTCTTCTCTCCCTCCTTTTAGTATTTTCATGCTAGCAATACTTGAGACCAACTGGTGTTTTTTTCTAAAAACCTTTGTATTTCCTTTTCATTCCCAGCACATTCTCCTTCCCTTCCAACACCGATCACATCAATGTTAGCAGAAACCGCTTCTTTGCAACCCTACATATACTTTCTCTTGTCCTACTTTAAATGACCCATCTTCACCTCTTCATTCTGTCAACCCAGCTACTCATCTTAAGTATTTCATAGAAACATAGAATCACTTGGGTTGGAAGAGACCTTCAAGATCATCTAGTAAAAACAACCACCCCTAAACCACCTCCCTCAGCACCACGTCTGCCCGTCTTTTAAATCCCTCCAGGGATGGTGATTCCCACCCCCTCCCTGGGCAGCCTGTTCCAATACTTGAGAGCCCTTTTAGTAAAGAAGTTTTTCCTAATATCCAACCTAAACCTCCCCTGGAACAACTTGATGCCATTTCCCCTTGTCCTGTCACTTGTTCCTTGGGAGAAGAAACTGACCCCCACCTGGCTACACCCTCCTTTCAGGGAGTTGTAGGGAGTGAGAAGGTCTCCCCTCAGCCTTCTCTTCTCCAGGCTGAACAATCCCAACTCCCTCAGCCGCTCCTCATAAGACTCATTTCCTACCTGACTTACATATCTGGTATCTATTTAACCATGAGCATCCACTTCAGTAAGTCCACAATTTTCCTTCTTTTTCCTTAACCCTTTCTTTCCTCTACACTTCTGCGCTACTTAGCCACGGTTTAGTAACTTCTACCGCTTCACAAAATGTCCTGGGTGTCCCAGCGTCGGGGAGAGCATCTGTCAGTCGTTTCAGTGGCCAGCTCGGCCTAAACCATGACACAATACTCCTTTGTGGAAGAACCTATAACACCCTGCGTAATAAAGTGGCTACGGTAGTTTTTGCTTCCTTATTTCAATACAAGAATCTAGAGCAAACGTCGCAATGCAGGATAAGCACCGCGCTTTTTTTAACATTACAAATAGCGCTTCAGCATTTCTCCCCAATATCAAGCTTGTTCCTAGAGGACTTGGACGCCCTTTGCTATTTCCCACTCTGTCATGCTGTCCTCTTATAACTCTTACAACTCAATGTGCTACACATTGACTTCCCAAATCTCCTCCTTGAGCACACATGACCGTAACAAGGGCAGCCCAGACCCCAGGAATAACAAAATACATGTGGTACTTCATACAGCTGTGCTGTGCTGCTTTAGAAACCTGTTTCAAAGGCACTGGGACGAGTCTATCAGGCAGGGTTTATCTGCCAGGACAGACGTTTGCCCCACCAGCAGCTCCTGCAGGTGGCCAAGAGGCAGATAGCCAGGACCTTGAACTCTCTCGACGTCCCAAAAAACCCCTCATGACCCAAATAAGCCACAGGGACTCAGTTATGGCATGTGGACTGTTCATCCATGTGCAACAGGAATGACTTAGGAAAACTGCATGAATTCATCCGACCCAAGTCAAGATAAAACATATCGACCGGTACAATGGACTGAACTACTCGATTTGGGTACATTAAATATACATTTTCCAGATTGACGCTGAAGTAACCAGTGGGGATTCCTGACCTCAGTCCACTGCGTAACCACGTTCAGCAAATACGGAACATGCAGTAAAGCAAATTTGGTGGAAAAAAAACCCAGATCTACCCAAACCCAAACCTCTCACCTCTTACCCGGGATTCTTCAGGACAGGAAATCCAATGTGACGGTTGAGCCAGAAATAATGAGTTTGCCCCTCATGCCTGCTCACGCTGCACCAAAACCCGAAACACAAGTTATACTGCTCAAGTGCTCTACCCAATACATACTCACATGGAAACTTAATGCTAAAACATACTGTTCCACAGAAGGACATTGGCATTTCAGCCCATTTATTAGCCTGTTTCACCATGAGGTTTAACCCTAGCCGGAAGCTAGGACTCACTCCCCGCCCTGGTGGGACAGGGAAGAGACTGGAAAGAGTAAAAGTGAGGAAAAACTCAGGGGCTGAGATAAAGACAGTTTAATTAATAGGTAGAGCAAAAGCCACGCAAGCAAACAGAGCAAAACAAGGAATTCATTCCTTGCTCCCTGTGGGCAGGTGGGTGACCAGGAGCACAGGGATCCATCACGCCCAGTGGTGACTTGGGAAGACAAACACCATCACTCCAAACATCCCCCCTTCCTCCTTCTTCCCCAGATTTAGGTACCAAGCATGAGGTCACATAGAATCATAGTGTCATCCAGGTTGGAAGGGACCTTTAAGATCATCCAGTCCAACCATCAACCCAACATTGCCAAACCCACCACTGACCCATGTCCCTCAGCACCACGTCTGCCCAGCTGGAAAACACCTCCAGGGACGGTGATTCCACCACCTCCCGGGGCAGCCTGGTCCAGCACTTGACAACCCTTTTGGTGAAGAAATCATTCCTAACATTAAATCTATGTGGTATGGGATACCCCTTGGGTCCGTTGGGGTCGGCTGTCTGGGCTGTTTCCCCTCCCAACTCCTTGTGCCCCTCAGTCTGTCGCTGGCAGGGCTGGGTGAGGAGCAGAAAAGGCCTCAAGAGCTCAGCAACAACCAGACCCAGCAGAGCGCTGTCACGCTGTCCCCATCCCGGATCCCAACCACAGCCCTGACCTGTTAACTTCATCCCAGCGGAAACCAGGACGTGTGTAACACAACTGCATTCCTCGGGTCTGACTGCCTTGGAAGCCCTCCTCTCCTGAAAGCTCCTCGCATGTCGGCTCACGGCAAGTGCTTTTCTTCACAGTGCGTTTTTATTCTTACACCAGAGATATTTTCTTATTAGTTATTCTCTCAGGCTGCATCGCTTCGTCCCCGTTTCCAAGGCGACAGACAGGAAGCAGGAGTTAAGCAGAATCTTTCATCTGGGAGGGGATGATGGGAATGGATGAGGGAGTTTGAGCAAGGTCAGGCATTTACCGCTGAATACAAATCTGTCACGCCTAATAGATGAAGCTCTTTAGTTTCCGAGCTACTCAGGCTGCTCCCAGCATCCAAGGAGAAAATAAAAAGACACTCAAGCATGAATGCCAATCAGCTTGTGCTGGCAACAATGATGTATATACATGTGCCACAGCAGCTGTACCAGGCTTGGCCATGGATGAAAGGAGAAATTAAATAGGTGTCAATAATTATAGAAGGTCAGGATCTAAATCCCTGAATACTAAATATATTTTAATAATATCAGATGGCGAAGCAGCGGAGTTATTAAGCCAGGAGGAGGCTCAAGAGGCCTCGACCCAGAGTACAATGAGATGCTGGGGACGCGGTGGCAGAAAAGCGGTGGCACACAGAGGGATGCTGAAGAGTGATGAGGACACCAAGCACATACTTAGCAAACACGGCTCTTTTGGCTGGCCGGGACAAACAGCCGTGGCTACGCCGGCTGCGCAAACAAGGGGAATAAAGCGGTGGCCGGAGCTGGAGGATTTTCGGACGGAAAAAGAGGAGGCTGAGAAAACACATCTCAGAGCGTTCCTTACTGGTTTGCTGTTTGACACAGCCACCGGAGGGTTGCAGGTCTTAGAGCAGGCAGGGACAGGTATGCCAGGTGACACCTTCCACTCCCGCTTAGGACTAGGAATCCACGGTAAAGATTTATCGCTGGGCGTGAAACCAAAAACCAGCGTAGTCCATCGCCCCCGTGAATGAGGGCAGGCAGCCGTAGCTGCAGCTGTGGGGTGTCTGTGGCCCCAGGGCGATGGCACGGCCACCTCCTCCCTCTTGAGACTCCTTCTTGAACTTGACACTGCCGCAGGGGATGTCACAGAACCACAGAATGGTTTGGGTTGGAAGGGACATTAAAGATCATCCAGTTCCAAGCCCCTGCCATGAGCAGGGACACCACACACTAGACCAGGTCCTCCTGCAGCTTGTGGCCGCAGACAGAGCTGCCATCCCCTTTGCCCGTAAACGAAGCCAGGAACAGGGCACGACGCACACGACACTTCACAGCTTGGCATCCCCTCCCTGTGCTGCTGCCCGAGATGTGAATGGACCACACTCGGCATCACCTGCAGAACAAAAGGGCTGGTTTCCGCGCTAAACATTTTGTGGGGCACAGCATCCCACCCGGCACCGCTCAGCAACTTGAAAATTTTACAAAGAGGAAGAAGGTTGGGTTCGAATAAGCCCCAAAATAAAATATCAGCAGCTCTTGTGGTGGAAAAGAGGCATCCCCCCCAGTTAGACATTTCCTACGAGGGCTACGTGCAGCCCGAAACCTCACGGCCAAGGAAGTGAAGATATCACTCCCTGCTCACACTCAAGGGGACGCGTGGTGCTCCAGAGACAGCATAATTAATTGCCTCTCCTCCACCCCCGTCCATTGCCATGTGCAAGCTCCGACTTCTGCTAAAACCATCTCCTTCAAACCAACGTGGTAGAGCCTGAGTTGCACGGCTCCACTCCCAAAGCCTGGTGGGCTGCATGGCACCAGTTGCTCCTCCACTTTTCCAGAGAAGCCAAGGGCCGAGAGCAGCCCCTTGCTTTGGGAAAACATCCATCACAGCACAAACCCATTCGTTTCTCTCCATCCTGCACTAATTATGAACAAAAAACCAGACAAAGTGACTAAACCGCTGGTTAAACTGAACCCTCTTTAGAGAATAACACTTAGACTGTATTTTTCTTATTTATCTACACATTTCAACATAAATCTGACCCACGCATGCTGAAGGCAAGGCTTAACAGGATTTTGGTACTGAAAGGCACAATATTGCAAATACACAATATTACATATGCAACATTAATTTTTATATGGCCTCGTATTCCTGTGAAAAAGCTTGGTTTACAGTTAGCAATATTAAGCATTCTTTCAGCGTGCTAAAAATACCTTAATTTGGGGGTATCAGCAGGTTGATTTTGATTTTTACTAGAGTTTGGCAGCTACACACCAAGATAAACGTCACAAAGCTAGCTCAATAACATAGTCTTGAAAAAATAACAGCAGCAGTAAAACATGAAGAAGCCGGATTCCAATATAATAAGTGACTTAGTAGTTGAAATCCAAGAGTTGTTTTCATTTTGAGCAACTTCACATCAAACTAAGTCAAGCCAGAAATGAGAATAATTCCTCCTGGCAGACTGTCTACAGGTTGTCATTGATTGTTAAGAAACAGGTACAGGCCTGGGACTGGCTGAAAGCCACACTGGGCTAACAGTACCTTTTTTGGCCTCTGTTACTATTTTTGGCTTCTCTTCCCACTTCTCGGGTGGATTTTACTTAAATCCGTCCATCTGCCCTCCTGAAGGACATTATACCAATAGACCCCTGGCAGATGTTTGTGAAAAAATCTGCTCTTCATGACCTTTAGGGATGGAGATGCCATCATCTCTCAGACACAGTGTCCTGAAGCATCATAGATTCTTCCAATCACTTGGGTTGGAAGAGACCTTGAAGATTATCAAGTCCAACCATCAACCCAATGCTGCCAAACCCACCCCTGACCCTCAGCACCACGTCTGCCCAGCTGGGAAATACCTCCAGGGATGGCGATCATTAACACACGACGTTTCATCGGCCTCGCCATAAAAAAGGCGGGGATGTTGTGGCACTCCATACCCTGAATCCTGCTTTCCGCAGTGGGGTTGGGAGAGCAAAGAATGTTCTTGACTTTTCCACTGATGTGTCTAAGTTTGCAAACTGAGATGCTGTGTCTCCTCAGTCATCCGTTTCAGTACCTAAATTAAAGTCTCCAAGTTCTTTTGGTTTTTCTCCTCTTCATGACCCTCCGATAATTTCCACAGTGTTCCTTTCCGGTGTCTCTCTGGTCCCTTCAGTGAAGGGCTCAGAACTGGAGACTGGACTTCATCCCAAAGTCTGGCTGATGGCGACTAGATTTCATTCACCTTGCCAACCATGCCGCTTCTCGCCCTGCAATTTGGCTTTTTCAGACAAAGCTGTTTTAAGGGGGATTCATTGTAATTTACGATTTTAGATACGTATTTTTATCTGGTCACGGATAATAGAAATGATACACTTTTTATTGTTTCATAATCTGCCTTGAAAAATGATCGGATTTGATAGTCATAGTGCAGGCAAAGACTATGCTTCACGTTACAGATCTGGGCTTCAGGGCTGTAGGGAAAATAAAGAGATTTCCCACTGCCCACGGGTGTGTGGGGAGATCTCCCAAACACAGCACTGCTGAAGGCAAACCACGGCCGCTGAAGGGAATCTATGGAATTAAGCATTGTCTTAATTAAGCCATTAAATTCAGCAGGTTCTATGTGCCTTTACCTTGGTGTGACAGGTAATGTTTTGGCCCACAGTGATTATTTCCCATAAAACAGAAAACGGAGTCTCATATCACTGGCACAGGGTCAGGCTCTCCATGCCCTACCCGTGCAAGCAACCTCATTAATTGTTTTATTTCTTGTAATATCTACAAAAAGGCACCCATCCTCACCTGATTCTCAGGCTCTTCACCCAATTCCTGTTTCCTTCCAGGCCTAACAGCTGTGACAGATGCTTCAAAATTCTTCTTCGCTCTTCCACACCACTAGCAAAATTTTGCTTTATTCAACTGAAACTGCGGCTGTAGATGTTTTAACCGACGACAACTGTGAACAGCTGTTGCTACCTGAAGGAGAGACACTAAATTGTGGCAGGGAAAATCCCGCCAATTGTTTCTGTAATGAAATTGTTAATATCTCTGAACCACTCAGAAATCCGACATACGCTAAATTACAAATAACATGGGAGGGAAAAAAAACAAACACAAAGAACCCCAAAGCAAAAACACACAAACAAACAGGTAAACAAAGGATATCTATGCTTCCCTTAATCCTGGTTTAAAAAAAGATAAAGCTAAGGATAGTCTGAATTACTTTGAAGCCGACCAAGGCATAGTTCTTAACAGTGGCTCTGGTCCTTCATGGAGATGGATTCATTCCCAGGCAGCTGCTGTAAATCAGGAATAGAGCCACCTAAGGTCAACGTGGGTAAGCCAAAATCTATATATGCGGGACATTAATTTAAGACCCAGAATAACTGACGGTACAATAGTTTATCCATCATTCTTCAGACACAAGATGCTCAGGTCTGGTGGGGAGCAAAGGGCCCCTCTCTGTTCCTGAAGACGGGGGGGAACAACGGGGGTCCAGGTTGATGAGGAAGTCCTTGGGATGGTCTAAGTAAGCAAGGGGCTCGGGTCGAGCAGGGGAAATATTGCGGCAGCCCATGGAGATCCCCAAATCTGGTCCTCCTTTTATTTTCCATTAGACCTGCAACTTCAGCTCACTCATATCCCTGAATGATAACTTGGCTACCGGAGACTCCCTTGTCCCAAAGGCAACTGCAAAGAAGTTCCACTCTACATACAATATTTCGAACATTTTTAAAAGCCTCTGCCCACAGAGATGTCACAAGTTCAAGAGAAGCAGAAAGCAAACGGAAAGCCCAAGAATAGGCCCTCCTCCCTCCTAACTTTCTCAGCAGATGATGCTGCAGAAGGACAGAGAGGACAGAAATATGTGTATTTTCAGTTTGGGACCAAAGGAGAGAGAGGGAAATAATCACTCTCCACAGTTTCTCTTTACAAAACATTGTTTTCTTTCTCATGTCGACAAACTTGATTTGCTTGTACGTGCTTTAAAAGCTTTTAGAGCTAGTGCCTCCCCCACACTTATTTTTTTTCTTTTTTAAAAAGGTATTTTTTAAAATTAAAGAGCTAGAGAGCTGAAATCCTGGAACTTTATAAACGTCCGTTCAGACCCTTGCCATGGTCTGCGCTCATCCTATGTTGATGCTGTCCCATATATATAAAGTAGTATAAAATAGTTGCCCCCTTACCAAACTAGAGAACAGGGGCAAAGGAATAACTCTTTAGGGGGGAATTAGGAAATTCAATGGAGAAAAGTATGAGTTTCTTGAACTTAGCCTCCGCTCTAACCAACTTTTCTTTCTGCAGACAGGAGCCCCATGAATATGAAATGAAACGAACTGGAAACACCTTCCACCCAAAAACACGCAGAAGGATTAGGACACCTCTCGTGGGATTAATGGTTCAAATCCCATTAGGTAGAAGACAGCGTCGCCAGACGCCACACACGCAATGGCTGCAGATGCGATTCTGGGGAAAATCTAATTACATTAAAGAATTTGCTGAAAGTAGAGACATGAGACAGAGAAACCCTTTCAAAGGGAATAAAGATCACGTGAGAAAAGGGAAAGAAGAAAAAAATAACACAGGCTGAAGGAATAAAACATCCCAAATTTGAAAATTAAGAGTTTGCTAGCAAAGTTGTCATCTCAACAACCCTGCAGAGCAGTGCTCTACTGGCCACAGACATGCCGTCAGCTCTGTAGTCCCAGCTTGATGAGGCCAGTGGGATTTTTTCTACCCAGTCAAACCCTCAAACCCAAATTTTCAAAATTAATTTCTACCATTACAAGGAAAATTCTAGTAGATAGGGAAATGGATCCCAACCTCCGCTCCGGTGCTACCAAGTTGTTGACTCCCACAAATCTCTATTTGTGGTCCTGCATCTGCAGCTGAAAGCAGACATGTTTGAGAAAAACAGGACCATTAAATAATCATTTTTAAGAGGTCATCATAAGAGAAATCCTCCGCCTAGCAGCCTGTCCAGGGCTCAGCACTGGCTTGCAGCATGAGTAACACCATTCCAGTTATCCACGCAAGGAAAATTCTGCTTTTTTCCTCCTGGAGGGGGCCGGTACATTTAATTTTGACAGGACCAACTTCAGACTACGTGCTCCAGGACAGTAAACGGCAAACTTTTGATGGCTGCTCACCTTGACCCTCTAATTCCTCCGAGAATCGGGGTGTTTTCTGAGCAAATAACGGCTCGCGCCGCTTTCAAGCCACCCCTCCCCAGCCCAATCTTCCACTCCCAGGGAAAGGCACAGCAAGGCGAGAACGCTGCTGAATATAAATAGGAGTAAAGCACATTATAATTACAAATCTGGCTATCCAATGTACAGCTCTAAACCCTGAAATGATAGGCTGACACTGTCATCCCAACCCAGACACCAATTACAATTACATCTAACCGAGGCCACTGAGCCAGACAGGGGAAGGGGTGGATGAAAGATGCACCATCTCAGGGATTCATCTCGTCAACTTCCAAGAATATCATTCTGCAAATTATTAGCAAATCACCCGAGCTAAATAATTAATGTTTAAACAAGGGGTATGAAATTAGTCCTAAATGGGGGGGCGGGGGGAAGGAAATGGGAGAGAAGGGAGGGATGGAGGAGAGGAAGGGGGAGAATATGAGAAGCCTGGGGTTTTTTTCCCCTGTCACTCAGATAAGACATTTGCATTCCTAGAAGAAACGTGACTCCTTCCTCCCTTAGGAGCTTGGGCAAGGTGGTTTTTTTTTGCAATTTATTTATTTTTAAAAAATTTTATTTTTCCCCCCTTTTTCCTCTCTGATCCCACAGATGTAAATAAACATGCAAACAGAGGAAGCCCTAAGAGGTCTCCATCAACATCAGAACCAAAAGAAAGCAAAAATAAGATCATCATCTTTGCCCCAAGCCCACGTTGGGGCAGCATCAGAAGGCAGGAGACCTGCTTTGATCTTAACAAGATACTGTCTGCTCCTAAACACCATACCGAGCTTGCGCTGCAAAATCAATTTGTGAGCTCATTACATAAATCCATATTAAACTAGTCTATGTTTAACACTGTAGCAAGGATAGCCAGGGTGAATTAAATGGATTTTATTCCAGGCGGCGAAGAGCCAAAGTTAAGTTGGCCCTTCCTCTTTTAATTCTTCCCCAGACCCATCTTTCGTAACGCTGAAAAATGACTTTTTTTGCACACAGGAGAGCACACACAAACACGTGTACCCAGGGGTGACGAAGCTCACAATCTTCTATTGTTTGAGCTGTGGGTGCTAACAAGATCAATATAATATCTAGATGTTTCCTAAGTAGGGCCACGCGCAAGTCTACGCACTTGGGGGTCATTTTCCCTAAATCTTTCCCCTTCGGGGAGCAAAGACAGGACGTTAGTATCGCTGACAAATATGCCCAAAGATTAATTTGCTGTTTCCTCATAAACCAAACACATTCAGCTATTTGTTACCCCTTTCTTATCGTTGATCAAATGGCAGCTCAGCAAATAGGTTTCTGCTGGGAAGGTGACAAGGTAGCGCGCTCCATATAAAAACCCATCAGCGCCCAGGGCTGCAGACAATGCATCTCCTGACCTTATTACTCCTGAACTCTGCCGTGCAACTTCATCTACCCTTCCAAAGGAAGCTGTTATGTTTAAGGGAAAAACGAGCACCTGCAGAAGGGGGAAAAACAGATGACAAAGAGAGGAGTTTGCTGGAAAATTAGGCGTGGAGAGGCTTGCAGAGTAGGAGGCGACGTCGGAAGCCAGGGATGAAACACCCAGCTATACACGGCCAAAGGAACAAGGCTAGAAGGACATGAGTCGGGCAGAGATCAACAATCCTTAAATAATTTGAATGCCTAGCCAGTGCCCAGCTACAGAATATATCATAGAATCATAGAATCGCTTAGGTCGGAAAAGACCCTTAAGGTCATCGAGCCAACCGTTAACCTACCACTGCCAAGTCCACCACTAAACCATCTTCCTATAAACACCTCCTGCTTTCTAACTTCACTATTTGCAGGACGCTTTTGATAAACAGGCAAATGCTATTGAGCTCATTCCATCAGTAGGCATCCCAGTGAGCTACTGGGAAGTTTGGGGCAAAAGCCTTGTCACACCAGGGTCGGAGTAGCTGTTCAGGCACTGGTCTGTCTTTCCTCACTAAGGATTTTCTCCATGTTTTTCCCCCAATTCCTTCTTTAGAGGTGGTGTAAAGGAAGAAATCTACGCCCACACAAGCTGCAAAGTCCAGTAGAGCCCCCTAACAACTTACCATGACATTGTTGAACCTCAGGGCATGGATATTTCCCTGGAAATAAGGGCAGGAGGATCTTGGCCTACGGCCAACCCTCAGAACCTACACGTACATTCAAGAACGACCACGGCTTCCCCAAAACTTGGGCACTGTCACCTCCCCTGACAGTAAATCCCCCTCCACCTGTGCTGGTGGAGTCACAGCTGGCCTCCTGGCAGGAGCTGCAGCCTGTAGCCCCCCTCAATTCTCACTTGGTTTATTCTGGTCCCACATTTGCAAGATTGGCCACTTTATTACTTAAGTGCATTAATACACCTAAGGTCTCTTTTAAACTCTGATTCCTTTAAAACGAAGAAACAAAAAGGCTGTCACAACTTCACAGCCTACTCAGGTAACCCGTATTTTAAAAAAAACCCTCAAACCACTTTCACGTGGAGACCACATCCACGGTGGCTCTTCCCCTTTGTAGGTATGAAATTTAATTACATATACAGAATCACGGAATCATAGAATCACTTGGGTTGGAAGAGACCTTCAAGATCATTGAGTCCAACCATAAACCTATGACAAAACCACCCCTAAACCACATCTCTCAGCACCACGTCTGCCCGGCTTTTAAATACCTCCAGGAATGGCGATTCCACCACCTCCCTGGGCAGCCTGTTCCAATGCCTGAGAACCCTTTTGGTGAAGAAGTTTTTCCTTCTATATATATAGAAGGAAATATATATATATATGTAGGTTTTTCCTTTGCTTTATATATGGCTATAGGGACACCCAGAGCTTCTTTTCAAGCCATGAGAAGCCTGAGGTTCACAAACCAGTGAAGAAAAACCCACCAGCCTTTGGAGAGCAGAAGACAGGGGCTGCTCCACACAGAGCTGAGGGGGAAATTGATGCCCAAGCACTAAACCCGGGTGGTACCAGACACCCACAGCCAGAACACTGAGACTTCACTGACCTCACCTTAGATTCCAGTTTCTTCAAAATTGGACTCAACACCTTTTATGGGGTTTTCTACAGCTTTACTGCGCTGTGTAATACATCACATTGTTCTCATGGAAACATAAACCACTGAGCTTACACCAAACCTGAACGAGCAGCTCTTCAATGAGCTGTTCATGAAAACCTGCTTTCTTTTCACTCAAAATTCCTATACGAAAAATGAAGCTTTCTGGTATGCAAGCCTATTCAATCACACAATACTCGCAAACCCCAAAATCTCCTTTTCAAGGTTTAAAAAAACCAAAAAACCCACTAAAATACTCATAGTAAGTCTTCCTATATGAAGTCATTATATTTGGTTATCCTCACCAAACTCATCGAGAACTAAGAAGTACCTCGCTTCCCATATTTATTACATAGTAATTTCAGGTCTGTTATTCTAACAAATTGAATTCTAACAGATCTCAAAGTCTTCAAACTAATTGCGCAGTTACTCATTCTATCTTGTGATTATTCTGACATTACCATGTAAAGTCAATATACAGCAAGTGATATTTTAATTAATGCTACTTAAATCCTAATTGCATTTCCAGTTTCTCATCATTATTATTTATCAACACCTATCCTTTATTAAAGGCAAAAAAATGCAGTAAGGCTGGATTTTAAACAGTTAATAGCATTATAGGAGATTATTACCCTTCTATGTATTTTTTTCAAATTATTCTAAATCTATTTTAATACCTAGTTGTGTTCCTGTTATAGACAACAACTCTTTCTCTCTTAAATGCAATAGGTTTCAGAATATTTTCTGTAAAATTCTATCATGTCTTTACAGGACCTTTGTGCTCAGATCACTCTTTAATTGGATGGTTTGGCCTCTTTAAAGAAAGCACAAACATGTTTGTAAATGATTCAAGAAGCACAAATGATCTTAGGTGTTTAACGGATACCTCAGATGACTATGGTAACTTCAAAAATGGCTTCTAAAATTTCAGTCTCCCAGTCCCACGCTCATCTGCTGTTGACTGCCAAAGGCATGAGGGCAACCAGACACTTCAGTTTCTCCCAGGATCTCCTGGCTCACCTGCGTGTCTCTCCCTGGTCATCCAAACCTGCACGCAAATCCTGAGAGCTCCCTGCTGTCTCCAAGCACCGGCACGTTCACCCATCTCATCCAGGGTACGTTAGTGGTGCCAAAAGAGACAGGGAACCCAAAACCCAAGTGGGAAGCAGTGAATTCTCCTACAACGCACAGCAGCCACCCATCAGCAGCGCTCCATAGGGATGGGGAATGTCCATGTCCAACTGCTTCCTACCTCAGACTTGTAAAAGCTATAACTGCACCCCTCCTACTTATGACGGGACCGTTCATTTTGGGTCGCGCTCTTCTCTCTGCCGCCAAAACTAATGGTAAAAACTTGTCCTGGTCAGCTTACCCAGGTCTTTCGCATGCAGCAACACAGCTCCAGCACAGCCAAGAAACATCTCACCCCAAAATACCTAACGTTTCACATCATCCAACAACAAGAGGAGAGACATCCATCTCTTGGTCTCTCCACGCTCTCACGTGATTCCCTTTCCCCCAGACCAGGCCTCCCTCATGCTGAATTTCTCCCCGACTGTTTAAATGTTCAAAATTTGGCCTGCACTGTGGTTTCGCTCAGCTGGGAGAAAGCAGAGTGACTCAAGCACTAAAACTCACCCCTCCTGAAATTCACCGAAGACTCCAGTGGTGTAGAAACCCAGCTGCCAGGTTTTTAAACCATTATCGGTCTTACAGAACAAAGCCATCATCTTTTATATCAGTATTTTACGACAAGATCAAGCATCTCAAACCGCATCTTTCCAGAATCTGTTAAGAGTCCAATGTTGCCAGCAATGTTCACTAGATCAATGAAGAGCAGAACCAGGAATGATCTCATGAACCCAACTAATCCTTTCCTAAACCCCGTGGCTGGATTAAAAATATCCCTGGCAGACATTTACCTAACTTGTTCTTAAACACCTGCAAAGACGGAAACTCCACAAATATTCCAAGATAATCCCTTGCAGTACATCTATCTAGAGGTGCCTTCTAAGCACCTCTGCTGTTTTTAGGATGATCTTTATATATCAACCTTTTTTAACTAGGACAATACTCCGCTGATTTTGCACTTTTGCATACATCTGTTATAAATCCCCAGTAAGGTGCCATAATATTATGGCAAAGACCACCATAAAAGCATAAACCGAAAATTTATTCTTATCATTATCATGATTATTACTTCTTATGTGACGCAATAAACGTGAGCAGCTTACCAGTTGTGCATACCAAACTAAGGACATTAAATCTCTTGTTTCGACACAAAAAATCCTGACGCTCCAGTTCGGGAGGTTATTCTTCTCCCCACCCATGGACATCGGGTGCTTTTACCTCTTTTTGCTGCCCTCGGTTTGCCCCGAAGCACCACCTCTTCAGCCATCACCAGTGGTGGGGTTCCAGACAGGATGATGATGATACAGCACAATAAATTCCACCAGGGTCAAGAGCCACCAGGCAACCCCCCCACTGCCTGGGGCTGTCACCTCACCTTTGGGAATAAATTACCATGGCTGGGCTACATTGTGCTTCAGCCTGGGGCTGCATCCCATGGAAGCACCCATCTTGAACATAGCAAGTTCCATCTGAACATGTGGAAGAACTGCTTTACTTTGAAGGGTAGCAGAGCACTGGAACAAGATGCCCAGAGAGGTGGTGGAGTCTCTGACTCTGGAGACATTCCCAACCCGCCTGGACGCCATCCTGGGCAACCTGCTGTAAGTGGACCTGCTCTGGCTGGGGGGTTGGACTGGATGGTCTCCAGAGGTCCCTTACAAATCCCAAGATTCTACCATTCTATGAAGGTTACACCCCGTATCCCTAAGGTATATTTACAATTTTGAATAGTTTCTTTCATTTCAAATGGTTTTAACCAGTCAGGTTGTGTTGCAGCTCAGTAGAGTGCAGCTTTTACAGCATCAAGCCAGAGATGGGCTGCACACCACAGGACGTGCCAGGGGAAACACTCCTGCAGGTAGAAGCAGGTTTTGAGGGTGCTGAGTCTACTCGGATGGTGCTGGAGAACTGCGTGCGATGGAGGGTGACACTGCACGCCATCTCCTGTCCCTCCTTGGGAGCAACACTGCAGAGCCACACAGAGGTTTTCTAGCCAAGAGCCACCTGGTGGTGTCCAAACCAGAGGCGGTGGGCAGGCTGGAAGCTCTGCAGTGCGAAGGGTCACTGGTCCAGCGCAGGAGCTTGCCCCCATGCTCTTCTACTTGGCAGAAGTCCGCATGGTCAGTATTCCCAAATAAACCTTCAGAAAATACACATACTTCCATATGCCAGTAGAAGAACTACCATTCTCTGCATTAGAGGGGAAAACAAAAAATAATAATAATAAAAAATTCTACCCTGAAATTTATGAGTGGGATCTGGAAATAGTCTCTCGCTTCTTTCTTCTGCTCCGTCTCTTCCTACACAATGCCACATAGCTCCGTGAAATTTGCTATTTCTAATTCAGAGCATAAAGAGACGGCACATTCCAGCTTCCTCTGCGAAGGCAGGATCAGGATTATTAGCCCAAAGACACATCCACCCAACCTCTTTTTAAAATTTCCAATAAAGAGCATTCCTGATCACTAATTTTGCACTGTTTTACCCGTGATTAAAATAAAACCCTTGTTTATTTGAAATCGTGGGGTTTATTTCAGACTAATTTTTAGGCTAACCACAAGCAAGATGAACATACATGGTCTGGCTTTCCAACAGACCTGCAAGGACCAAAAATCTGAAGCTTTAATGTCAATATAAGCTCAGTTTCTTAGCATGGAGGTGGATTTTATTTTGTGGCTGTTTTTCTAATGGGGAAGTAATTATAAATAATACTATAATTAGAAATAGTAAGTATTAAGTAATAGAGTAAGCAATTACAAATAATGCTAAGTAATGCTTACAATAAATGGAGGAGAAATGGTGCCTCATGGAATGTTTTTGTAATAGGAATCCAAGGAGAGAGGACGATTTTTGAAAACTGAGTCAACCACTGCTTCTTGGTCGAGGAAAAGTAATTCACAGGTTTCCCACTCTAAGTCTTATTATACAGAAATGCAAAGTCTTTGCACAGATCTCGCGCATGCAAAGATGTTAAATCTGCCAGCTGCTAAGCTGAAAATCTGACACAAGAAGGAGCTACACAGCTTGTAAGGTGAGGAATTAAAAAGAAATTAAAAAGTACGTGATGACAATGACTCAGTGAACGGCACAGAGAGCTGCGCCAGGCAGCGGGGCTTGGAGTCAACCCCCGTCCCAGGGAACCAGCCATCGAAGACCAGGCCACCCACCAGCTTCGGCTTCCCACACCCTGCCCTGTCTCCCTGCAACATCCACCTTCGGACAGCCTCAAGCATCTGGAGATCATCCATGGATGGACAGGCAATCCCTTCTTCTGGCTCCGCGTCCCCTCCTCGCGTGACAGCACAAAGAACCCAGGTACTGGTTAATTATGCCGCATAAGAGATCGTCATCTTTGTTGCTTGGTTTGCCAAATTACCTACTGCTTATAATGCTGAGAGCGAAGACTGATTTACAGCACGTTTACCGGTCTCTGGGAGAGGGTATCTTCCCAAGCTCAAGATTTGTCTAGCCAGGAATTTATTGCAGGAACACAGCGAATAATTATCCTACCGTATACACAAGCTGATTCTTTCAAGGCTGCCTTTATCTGATCTTTCACCTGCTAGAATAAAGCAATCCCTCCCCACATCTCGTGAATATCTGAAGGATGGATCTGCGAGAAGCCACTGGCATAAAGCAAATAACTGTCTGGGAGTTCTTTATCGGAAGATTTTCCTCTGGGACACCCTCCTCATCTGAAGTTATGCGTGTCCATCACTCACCACCATGCTGCTCTCCATTCATTTTCTAGGTGTGCAAATAACAGGTTTTATACAGCCATAAAAAAGAAGACAGCTAGCTGAGATCTCTTTCATCTGATTTTTCTTGCAGAGAATTTGTTTTCCAGTACACAGAACCAGGAGTACATATTGTAGACTTCATTCCGATCACACATTCCCATATAGACCGTGTAAAGTCCATCGCCCTTTAGCAGAGTCAGGGAGCAGAAATAAGAGGGAGCCAAGCAGCAGAGTGGCCTGAGAAACCCAGAACGTGCGAATTGGAGATGATGAGTGACCTGAAATCCTGAAATCTGGTTCATTTATTGGTGTGTTTTTCAAAGAAACAAGAAGCATTTAAAGTTGCATTTTCTTCCTCGTGTTACAAACTGGCGAGCAATCGCTTCCTAAGAGGGTAACGTTAAGGTTGTTAATGGGAAAGAAAGGAAAAAGAAGAAGAAACAACCCCAAGCGCCTTTTCCCCAGGGGTGCTGGAATCCACAAATGTACTTTGATTTATTGACTAACGCGTGTGTTGCAGACCATCCACTGTCGCTTATTTTACTCTAGCTCATAATGCACTGTTAAGTGCCAGGCCTCTCCAGCCATAATCTCAGCTAAATAGCACAGAAATTTTATATTTCTCAGGGAGCTCGTTGGCTTTTTATAGTCTAAGCAACACATATCGAAATAGTTCTGAGCATCCGATGGCCACATCTGGAATACTAAAAGTGGAAGCTATTATACGCGTGAGCTCACTGCCCGTTTGGCTTTCACTCCTCATTTCAGTATTGTCTAATCCCAATTTAGCACCACAGCGTTTATAGGGGGTATATTTGGTCTCGATCTGTGCTTATTTATACTTGCTTTAATGCCAGGTTATGTGCTGCTACTTCAGGTTCTACAGTTAATAGCGGTCAGCAAATGATGTGAATCTACACGTAGTAGGACAAATCAGCCTGATTATACCTTTCTATCTGAATAAAGCTGTCAAAATCCCCCAAACAGAACACACACAACTTTGGTTTTTTACCTCCCTGGATAGTCCAAATTATTTGAAATAAATAAAAACAAAAAGTATCGGTAGTCTTATGAATTGCAAAAAAAAAAAAAAAAGTTATTATTTTACCCTGATATAAGTTTTGGGTAGCAATTGCTGTTAGGTTAAAATCATTATTAGTTTAATAAAGGGTTGATTTGACCCTGGCTTTCAGAAAAAAGGAAGCTCAGATAAGCCTTCAAGGTGTCTCTGTTCATGCCCCTTTCACATTATGACTCCAGAACAGGATGATAGCTATTAATGAATATATTGACACTTTCTTGGGTGCTCATAAAAACACTCCAAGAGCAAGTGTGGGCTCTGCTGGGTCATCGCCGGCCCCAGGCAGGGGGGAGCACCCACCAGAGCCACCCTGGCCAGACGCCGGTGCCTCGCGGAGCTCAAGCTAAGCACCGGACGCGTGCTGAGCATGGTCCAACCCAACTGAAGCGGAGGGGGCCACGTTCCTCCGGCCACGGCCAGGCCCACCACTTCATCTGCGTTTGCAGCTGGCTTCCCCACAATCTGGCCCTCCCTCCATCTCAGAGGAACCAGAGTGGCATTGTTTGAAGAGTTGATTAAATCTCCAGCAAAAAGTAATTCATCACTTAAAAAGGGAAACAGAGACAGTTCACAACGGTGTCCCGTAGCTCTTCAGGATTTTCTTTTCATTTTCTTCTATTTTAATTTTAATCCAACGCCAAACATAATAAACACCAAGACAGAGCGTAAAATTCTCTGACAGCATTTCACTTCCAATGAATAGCTAGGAGCAGCAATGAGTTTTCCAGTTCCCCCTCGGATGATCCCAGCACCAGACTAAACCCCATTAGGGGAGGAGATGGCCTGTTTCCTTCCGAGGTTCACCCATGTGAATACAACCCAAGCACACGAGATGAAGAAGAAACGCAGCTTAAAAAAAAAAAAACAGCAGAAAGAAAACAAACAAAGCACAAAGGCAAAACAACCGTGCGTCTCCCCACAATGAGATCTGGAGTAGGCTGGTTGTGAACGGGCTGATGTCCCTCTGATCCCAGCTGGCCTTCCTCAATATCACATCGACCTTTTTTCCACCAGCAAAATCTAGTTTCTAAGTGCCTTCTCATTTTCACATTGGTCCCTAAGGGAAGACAACCTCATCATCCCCTCTGGTGACTGCACAGAGGGAAACACTCAGCTGGCAAGATCCTGCGCTGCACCGGGCAGAGGGCACGTACCAGAGCGGGAACCCAAATAAATATCTGCTTCTTGATCCCGACACCCACCCACCACCCTCCAATTAGCCAATTATCCCCGCAGCGCAGGGCGAGGAGGGTGTCTGGGCTGGAAGGTCACGCTAGCTGGAGGAGGATAATAATAATGACTCTGTGGACATCACATCTCTTCTCCACCTGTGTCCCCCACTAAGCTGCCTAGTTTTACGGCTGCAAAGTGTCGGCACAAGTGTCCAGGGGAGAGGGAGAGAGGGGCTGAGGTCTCTGACAATTCCCCAGTTGCTACTGGAGTTGCTTCCAGGCAGTCAAGAGAAAAGAAAGAGAAAACGGGCTTACAAAGGAGGTGCTGAATCACAAGGGAGAAGGAGTAAGAGGGAGGTGAGCTTCAAAGCTGTGCAAAACCCATGTTCAGCCAGTCATAGAATCGCCCAGGTTGGAAGAGACCTTCAAGATCATCGAGACCAACCATCAACCCGACACCCACCACCAACCCATGTCCCTCAGCACCACGTCTGCCCAGCTGGGAAATACCTCCAGGGATGGCAATTCCACCACCTCCCTGGGCAGCCTATTCCAATGCCTGACAACCCTTTTGATGAAGAAATTCTTCCTAATATCCAATCTAAACCTTCCCTGGTGCCACTTGAGGCCGTTTCCTCTTGTCCTATTGCTTGTTACTTGGGAGAAGTCACTTGGGACCAAGGCAGAAAACAGAGGGAGAAACCTCAGCCCTTTCCCCATTTTCATTTGCCTGAAGAATTTGCATGGAGGGGACTTTGCAGCCTGGTGACCTGTAGCTTTCAGTGGTGCTTACTCCTCACTTGCATCTACTGGATGATCTCAGCCATGGCCATGTGGGCACTGCCAACCTTCCTCTGGATAATAGTGCTTGTAACACAACAGCGTACAGGACTGAACTTTGATGGACCTCAGCAAACATTCCTGCCCAGTGTTCAGACAGGAGTCCTTAAGAGTCAGGCGACTGTGGCTCACAAGAACAGGGACCACGGCCATGCTTATTTCTCTGTTTTCAGCAGGCCAGATTTTTGGCAAAGCTTTAAAACTTCACATCGATGTTGCGTGAAAACTTTTCAAAAGATTTCCCAAAGAAATTCTATGGTACAAGCTATCAGGCTGGTTAATTGGTCTCAGCAGGACTGTCTTGACTGAGTATTCGTGGGCTATCAAGATTCTGCTCTTCCCAGTCCAAATCAGAGAACAAACAACACTTCAGCACGTTCTCTTGTTCTCAGCTTACTGCCATATCCAGTGAGAAGTAGCACGTGTAACCTGCAACCCAGTGCAGGTCATTAATCATTTACAACCCAGAAACTTTGAAAGGCTTTTATCTACATTTTACATCTCGTCAAGTTTCGGATGAAGACGTCTTTCTGTTACTTAAAAAGCCATAAAGCAGTAAACTCTTATACTGCTGCGCAGTGCAGTCACAGAATGGGTTGGAAAGGACCTTAAAAATCATCCGGTTCCTACCCCTGCCCTGGGGTCCCACTAGACCAGGTTGCTCCAAGCCCCGTCCAACCTGGTCTTGAACCTCCAGGGATGGGGCAGCCACAGCTTCTCTGGGCAACCTGCGCCAGGGTCTCACCACCCTCCTAGGCAACAATTTCTTCCTGAGGCCTAACCTAAATCTGCACTCTTCCAGTTTGAAGCCATTACTCCTCATCCTGTCACTACGTGACCTTGTAAAAAGTCCCTCTCCAGCTTTCTTGTAGGCCACCTAATAATTTCAGAGCAACAACAACAACAAAAATTCATCCTTCCGGCGTGCAGACACAAACTTACTGATCTCAACGGTTGTCTGCACTCAATATCCCACTGACAAACTGTTCTTTCTTTTGCTTTCCTTTTCTTCTCTTTCCCCGAGACAAATGTTCCACAACAGCTTAATGCAGAACTACATACGATACAATTCTCTATTACTTATGGACGACTTTATTCCATCACCTCACCCAAGTGCCATCACCTTCTCATATTTCAGCAGGATAAAGCCCACCAATAGGTAGTAAGACATTGCCGCTGGCTTCTCCTCCAGGTTTAGTTGGCCTCCAGTCATTTCTAGGACAAGGCCAGGATTTTTAATTGCCCCAGTGAACAAAACGCCTCCAGCTATGTGATAGCCTGGACAAGCTTTTAACTACAGCCAGCCAGCTGGATAAGTAAGAGGGAGTAAAGAACAGCAGCCTCTCATTTGGGATTTTTATGTTAATAGCATTAATTACATCTACAATTCTGTACGTCCTTTGCATCTTACCAGGCTCGGGGATGATTAGCTGTGCACTGGCCTGTGCATTTCCAGCTTCATTTTCAGCTACACACTGATAAAAACCTTCATCTGACTTTACCAAGCCCAGAATCCGTAAGTTACTGCCACCCTAGAGAGACAGCAAAAGAAAAAGAAAGGAAGTGGAGAGAATTAATTAGAAAAACACATCCAAAGTGAACACGGATTACAAAACCTTTCTATGAAGCAAGGTACTACATGTGTAATCTCGGCTCCAGCTCAAATAGCCCCGGTTCCTCAGAGAGCTGGAACCATAAGCACTTTCATCAGGAATCTCTTGACACTTTGTGGTCTTTGCATTTTGTTTGATGGTGCCTACGGCCCAAGGGTGAACTCCCTTTCTTGCAGAGAGTCCATCCCACACCCTTCTCAAGACTTAAGCTCCAAATTACAGCCACCACTGGAGCAGTGCTTTGAATTTCATCTTGGCCCTTTGCTGCAGGGAAGATTTAAAAGAACTTTCAACTCTGCATCTTTGAACAAATACTGTTCTGAAGGTCAAACCCTCCTTTATGGCTTGAGGCCTGGAGATCCTTAAGAAAAGGTCACTCTACGCCTACTTCATTTGAAGCAGATTTAACTTTTAACTTCTGTTAGCACAAGCAGAAACCAATTACGTTGGTAAAATATCTCGAGTGAGGGGCATGCTTGGGCTGAAACGTACCTTCCATTAACTATATAAGTGAAATAATTTTCCACCATATCCACCATACAACCATCACAACAATACAGCTGTCTTTTCTTTGGACAGCTTCTGGCTGCTTCTAATAAATAGTGTATAAAAAAAAAAGATTGAATTTGCTATTGCGTATTGTAGACTAAGTCTACCCTGTATGAAAACCACATCAGAAAGAATTTTGGTGTTGGGATAATTAAAAGACATGATGATAATCACTATTATTTGTTACAAGGTGAAAAATTAGAAAGCACCGAACCAAGCCATGTCTCCAAACAAGCCACATCTCATGGCCTATGGACACCTCCACAGTGGCTGAAGTTTCCAGGGGTGGTCTCCACCATCTCAGCTCACTTAACAAGTGACGCTGCTTTCAGGAGAGGCCAGTTAGATCAACCATTTCAGAAACCACAGCATAAATTCTTCGCCTATATAACAGTGATATTTAAACGGAAAGAGCTGGACATCCTGAATTGGGATGTTCCTTTGGGTAGGGTGCACAACAATTCTCTTTGAAAATTTGTAATTACGTCTAATGGCCCTGATCATTTGCAACCCCTTGTGTCAGAGTGCAGTTTCCTTGGAGAAGAAATCTGTAATTTGTGTTCGCGAAGAACAATGGTCAGGGAAGTTGTTAACCCGTGGTAAACACCACTATGAATAGCAAAACCTGACACCGTTATGGCTCCATGAAAAGACCAAGTTCAGCTCTCACTAAAACTGGGAGACAACATCAACGTGCTCGACCTAACACACCTCACTGCAATGTGCTTTATTCATACTAGGAGGTAGCTGAAATTTTGTTTTCATCGGGAAGACTCTAAGTTTATGAAGGCAGCCATCGGATCAAATACCAGAATACATTTCACAACTTAGTTAAAAAAACCAAAAAAATCTAGTATGTAAAAGCCAGATAATTACCACTATCTGAAAATAGTCGCTAGGGATGACCACTTCTCCATTCTTGATCCACTCCACTGTAGGAACAGGCTTACCAGACACGGCACATTCAAACTCAATATCCATACTCTCGTAGGCATAAAGATTTGAAGGGCGAATTAAAAACCATGGTGGAACTGCAAGAAAGATAGGGGGAAAAAAATGAAAGTGGCAATGAATGGATATAAATTAAGGCTTAGCAAGTAAATAATTTCGTTAAGTCTACAAAATATTAGATATAAATGGAAAATGTATCTGCAATTCAAATTATTCTCTTTAACCCTGAGCCTATTAAAGATAAAATACTAGGGAAAGCATTAATTTCAGAAAATACACTTAAACAGTTGACGTTAACAGGGTTTTTTTCCCAAATAAAAGAATTAAAACCTCAATTTAGAAGACATGTAAGATTTATGTAGAACAAAATATATATATAATTCTCACTAAGCGAGTACAGAGGTAATAAAATCTCACTCATGTCAAAGGATCAGATGCCAACTGCATACATAACAAGGTCCTGCAAGTCCATATACAGACAAGGCACATCAAGGTTCAAGACAAGTCCACTGACAAACGATACAGAATTAGAAGTATTTAGAGGAGAGACATCTTGATAGAACCAAGAAGGACTTCTGACCAGGTTTATAGAAGATGAAGAGATAATCAATAACCAGGAAATCTGTCCCTAGCATTGGAAGAAGAAAAAGGTCGAATTATCTTTGCTGAAAATGAATTCTTATTCAGCTAGCAATTATCTGTTGCCTTGTATTACTGTAATGTATTCACAGTTTTGCAGTATGCTATATGATATGCTAATTTAATTTAATTTCATCATTATTGTAACACTAGGATGATGGAAATTAGCAACTTGAGGACAACTGTTAATAACATCATATTTCTAATGAGCCTTTGTGCCCCCCCCCCACATCATACTGAAAAATACACGTAAGAACTCAGCAGCCCACATACGTTTTGTCAGACTTTGTAGAGGAACGATGGTCTCCGTTTTGAATATCCATAGCTGCCAGGAAGCCAGAATAGATTAATTTCTAAGTGCCATCCATGACTTATCATTTCAGACAGAAAATCCAATTGTATTTCTTGAGCCATCGTTCCCGATGTCTGGTTATAGTATTTATAAAGCCATAACATTAAAAAAAAACACCCTCTAAATTAAAAGAACGTGAAGATTATAAAATAAATTGCACAGAAGCTACAAAACATTAGAATCGAGGCTGCCCTTGCATCCCTAACCCAGGCCCCAGGTTTGCCAGGATCACAGCGTGCTCCTCAATTACACAATCCAAATCTGGTCCCTTCGCAGCTCCCTCGGGGCTCCAGGAGGACCCCGCTTGCCGAAAGAGCAATTCAGGATTTCATTTCAAGCTTCCCATTTAATACATGGCTTCGTGCTTTCTAGTTTGCAAATTTTTCTCTGCAAACAAAACGATTCATTTCCCAGGGGGTTTATTTCTCCAGTTCTTCTTTCTCCAACACCTGCGTGATCCACAAATGTTTTTAGACTGGGAGGAGTTGGGCACTAAGAGGTGCTACTGGCCAAGCTACCAGAGCAAAGACAAAGTACCCCCCACTCCTCCTTCTTGTCCAGTTAGGCATGATTTAGAGCATTCTCTCTTACACAGTATTCAACATACTAAATAATGTGGCTTTTTTGCACATCAGACTAAAAAGTCTCATCAGGGATGCAGAAAATAAGGAAAACAGTAGCAACATAAGAACACGTGGTGGAGGTGACCAAAATTGTGTTCTTCAGGGTTCCCCTTCCATCACCTTCACCACAAAACTCTTTTCTTTGCCTTATTGACATCGGAGTTTCCAGCTGTGGTAATAAAGGAGGGCAGAGTCCTAGACATCGTCGCCTCTTCAATCACACGCTCCCAATTAAGCCCGAGTGCTCTCCAAACCTGCGCGCGCTTTTGAGAAAATGAGAGCATTTTATTTAAAACCTGGGTATAATGCATAAAACTGAACAGGTCAAAGTAAGATGGCTAAGTTTTTATGCCAGTTTTTTCTTGATTTTACCCATTGTTTCTGCTTTTGAGCTGCTACCTACATTCAAACAAGCATCTGCCCCAGGTCCCGCCAGCACTTCTCCCACGCCCCGTCATCTCCATTCCTCCTTCAGATTGGTGCTTGTTTACCATATATTTAATAATTTAGGATAGCCAGAAGCTCCCAATCCAGTTCAGATCAAACTCCACTCTCACAAATTAAATCTGATGAGGTGTCCTGATTAACTTAGCTGCCTAATTTCTTATGGAAAAGGCTCCAAGGGACGTGTCCATTTGGACCAGCAAGGCTCCGCGTTGGGCTCCTCTTGCTCTGCGGCCAGACAGAGGTGAAATCAGGGTCTCCTGACCACACAGCCACAAGGCGGGAAATTTTGGATGGATTTTTCAAATAAAACATCACTCCTAAGGGAACACCGGTAATGTGGCCACTGATCAAGAGGTTTTTTAAAATAAAATAGTATCGCTTACACTAGACGTACACAAAAGGAGACAATTTAGTGGTCAAGTTATGAAGAATCACCATTGATAGTTTGGCTCAAGGACAAAGAAACAAGAAAAACCTGAATAAAGAAAAATTCCAGAGAGAAGCATATTCATATGTTAATTTTCACTGCCTTTTTTTTTTACACTATAGTCCTAGTATAATTTATTCCACAAACTCACATAAAAACACCAGTATCTGTGTAGTTTAGAAACCATATAATTTTTCAGAGCTCTGACAAAATCATAAACTACTCAATCTTCATTAGCGTGGTTTATTGCAGTGTCACCAGAAGCCTGCAATTAATTTATAGACTTATAAATTCACAGATTCCTGCCAGTTATTCTTTACGATGCACGTGCTCCTGGACCCTGACCCCACTTGCTTCCAGATTCTCATCACCGCCACTAGAACTGTTGCTCCTCTCCCCTCATTTCTCTCCCTTAACTTTTTAATTCCTGACATTTTTTGAGACCGGTAGGAAACCTGATGCTTTCTTTTTTTATGGTTTATGTTCAGTATATGCGTAAGCGTGTGCTGAGTTTCATTAAAAATAAATGTATTTAACAACCATGCACTAACCAACACCTTTCTGACAAAGGGGTAGGTGTGCCCAGCATTCTTCCTAAGGACACCATTAAAGTGAGTAATTTGCATAATTACTCTGGTGGAAATTATGCAGCATTAAACACAGGTAAGACACCACAAATAAGGACAA
The DNA here is from genome assembly GCA_013400795.1 of Pluvianellus socialis. Classification (NCBI taxonomy): domain Eukaryota; kingdom Metazoa; phylum Chordata; class Aves; order Charadriiformes; family Charadriidae; genus Pluvianellus; species Pluvianellus socialis. Next base: position 68,600 of record VZTS01014947.1, read on the forward strand.
TGTAACACCCTAAAGCAGACAGATGTAACACATTTAGACGGGAAATATGTATGTGTATATATACATAAGATGTCAGGCACTATAAATATACATTCTATAAATATTTTATATATCAATAAATGTCAAGCACTGCCATATTTGCTCTCCATGTGGTTTTTTTTCCCCAGTCCTGAATATTTTAAAGGCATGCATATGTGAGGAAGGCTGCTGAGGAGGGTTGCAAGGGAAATGGAGACACATGCTGTTTTCATGTTCCTTCTAATGACATTGTGGCAATATGAAAGTGGCTTGAAGAAACTGCACTTTTTTCCCAGAAAACTTACCACGTTTCACAGAAGAAAAAAAATAATCAGAAAATTTCTGTGAATTGTTGGGAGTGGGAGTTTAGCGAGTGTTTCCCAGAACAGCCTTGCACTGTAGGATGCTTATATTGTATTTTGCCCTGGCTCTGGGTGAAAGCCTTAAAATTCTATCTTCCGACAAAAACATGCAAAAATAACATCTCAGAAGGTTACGCTTATTCCATATCAGGAGGAAAACACTTTTCTGAATGCTCATTTTCATTATTTCACGTCAACCCAGCCCTATCAAAACACCCCAGTTGCAGACTGAGTATATTTTATGCTAGATATCGTACCAAAAAAAGGCAGGAAAAACCGCAAAAGGTTAATGGAGATCTATAAAGGTAGATGTCCGTGAGATTTGGGGTTTATCAGAATTCTATCGGCAAGCAGGATCAAAGTCCTCACTAAACCTCTTTGGATTAAGGATTAGGACGGACCCCAGCACGCAGCCTTATCGAGTCAGGAGGATTTTTATTCACATGAACAGTAGACCTTAAACGAAACACAAGATAGGAGCCATTTCACAGGGAAGTAGTTTTGTATCGAAATTTAGACAGAATTTTGAAGTTCTCTGCACTGCAGCACGCGGTATCGCAGGCTCCCAAACTCAAAATCAAGTGTTTTCTCTGTGTGCAGACAGATCCCCATCACCTCTGGGAGGGAAGAGTGCTTCGTTTTCCATCACGCAAGAATAAAGCCAGTTTGAAAATTAAATTTAATATATATATACCCCTGTAAGGATCACCCAACAGCTCTAACCTCCCCTTGCCTGAAGGTCCATGGGATGAAGATGCTCCAGGGTCTGTCCCGTTTGCAGGGCAGGAGCACAAAGTTGTGGGCTTCTCCACAACTCCTCGAAAGGCTGCGGGGGAATTCTGCGATGCCACGGAAAGCAAGTGTGGGGTTGGGTCTCAAACACCGGCTTCCAACAAATGGGTTTTTCTCTTTAAGGCCAGCGGCAGGCTGCATTTATTACCAAAAATGTCAAAGATTGGTTGTAATGAGCCTGTAGCAGAGGCTCGGGGACTAATCGAACGCTTCCACGCTAGTTGGGAGAGCTGCGTGTTGGGATGACCTCCCTCTTTCTAGAAATACCTTTTGCCAGCTGACAGCTGATCTTGCGACAAGAGGAAACAATTTTAACTCAGAGAAATGTCAGCATTTCCTAATGCAAAGTGTCTTCTCTTTGCATGTTTGAATAAGGAATGTGTTTCTACTGACCCAAGAAAGATAACTGCTGTCAGCGAGTGCCCAACCCTGTCAGCCTTCTGAATGGGAAGACTTTCAATTGCATGTACTTTCTGGGTGGCTTTGTCATCTCATAGATTCAAATCCTTTTAAAAAAGAATAAAAAAAAATAAAAAAATCCTTGTACTTTTCGCTGATAACTTGCACAAACCGTGAATTTAAAATCAAGTTACATCAAGCGCCAGGTTGTGCCTGCCTTAAGGGGACCTCAGCACAATCTAACTCCAAGCCAACAGAGCTCCTCCAAGTCTAAACAATTGGATTTTTATAAAAACAGCATTTTTAAAATCTATCTATGTACATATTTACTATTCTTCCCTATTATATATGGTAATTCAGGAGCTGTGTTACTATCACAAGAAATGAAAGAAAAAAATTAGAAATGGTGTTACAATGCACGACCCTTTGGAAAGAGTATGGGGCATCAAAATTAAAACTCCACTAATGTGTCTTCAAAATACAGTAGGTAAAATTATTATCTTCTTATCTCTCACCACAGCTCTATATCCTTGTCTAACTCTACACCTGACAGGCAGAAAAACAATATATCTCCCCTCAGACCAGCCTTGAAGAAATAAAAGAAAAATGAAGCTGTTATTCTATGTAAAACTTCATTCTTCACCTAAATGAAGGTATTCCTTGTCTTATTTAATGATTTACATTATTTTCACGCTTCTTTTTCAACACGAAGGTCAGCTTATACCATTAGTGCACAACAGCAGAAGTTCACGGCTCCCAAGAGGAAAAGAACTGAGCACCAAAAAATTCCAAAGCCAGATCGTCGCAATCCCACGGGCAAAGAGGAGAAACGGCGTGCACAACACCAGCAGCTACAGCAGGGCTTTAGGAGTCAACACGTTCTCACCGTAGACACGCAAGCCCATTTTGTACTGAATGGATTAAAATTAAATCTCTAAACTAAAATATATCATTGCCCCTCAGCGTGTTCCACTCTAGCACTGTATAAATGAAAAATAATTAAATTAAGAGATTTCATTTTCATTGACCACATTACTGAACGTACTTCTAGTAATGTGTGCACTGATGACCTGCTTAAGGAAAAATACCATCTCAGGTTTAGAAATAATTCTGAAGATCCTTCATCGTTACAACCAGAAGACACAGTGAAAAACAAAGCTTAATGTTGCTCCCACTTCTGTTTCCAAAGGCAAAAATCCCTCTGAAAGGCTGGGATGAGCTGTGCTATACTCCGATTGCTTTAAGTCTTGATCTCATCTAAATAAATAGGTACTTTCTCATGGATTTGGAGGCGTCAACCCCTCAGCCCAGCGCAGAGGAAAAGGCACTGCTGTTTATGTAGGGAAAACATCATTATTGTCTCTGTATTAGTTCAAATTGCAGCTATCCTATGAAAACTGAAAAGGGATAATTTGACTCGCCAAGTTTTCAGGCAGGGTGGGAGGTGAAGGGCAGGCTCGCTGCATCACCCTACCCTAATGATAAATGAGTATAGTAGAGGCTGTTAAGAAAAAAAGGACTTTCTTAGTAATTCACACCAACAACGACTTCATTCACAGGTCAAGAATCAAGCCCAAAATTCCTGTCGCAAAATATTACTTCCTTGTGGATGTTGACGCGTTGCGTCATTTTGCTTTTTCCTAAAAGCTAGTTTTAAAAACTTGCCAAGGGCGTGATCTGTGTCTTGTAATAAAATAATACTAAAAAAAAAAAAACCAAAACACCATCAAAAAACCCTCCTGGGTTTTTTGGGGGAAGGCTGGATGGTCATCAGGTGGCTAATAACGACTCCCACTTTATTGCCCTCCCGGTAGCCAGGCCCTAATGAGTTCAGCGAGGTTGATAACGAGCCTGCGAAATGGTTGGGAGCTCCATCTGGCTGCTGCTGGGCGACTGCAACGTCAGCACTGAGGAGCAGATGCGGCAGTTATGCGTGTTCAGTCGCATAGAAAACACCTATACATTTAAAAAAAAAGTATTTAAACCAGATTAACGGAGGGCGAGTTTCAAGGTCAGGGTACAGAACACGTGCGCACACTCACCTACACGTTCCTGTATAATTCCTAGGAGCAATAATAAAACCGAACCACCTCGTAGGCCATCCCATAGAAATACGACCTCAGCGTGGAATGCTTCTGGATTCACATACGTTTATTTTTCGTTGTTTGAATTTATAAATAAACCAGGAGCGTAAGCTTTCAAAACCCTGGAAATCCTTTCCCCATCCCTACAGGTGTTCAAGGCCAGGTTGCATGGGGCTTGGAGCAACTTGGGAGGTGTACCTGCCCATGGCAGGGGGGTTGGAACTGGATGGTCTTTAAAGGTCTCTTCCAACCTAAACCATTCTAGGATTCTATGAAATGAATCTTAATTTTAAAATGCTATTTTATCCATAATATTCCAGAGGACTGTTGTGAAATACAAGTGTCCCGTGCCCCATTGGTAGAGAAGTTAAGCATGGAGAGGATTTTTCCCCATTAAAACATCATTTCATGTATGATCATCGAGTTAAAAACAACCTAAAAATGAAATAAGGCACCCCCACCCCTTGGAATTGGTAAAAATATCGGTCCACCTCCTGCATGGGTTTGCCTGGCTGGAGACCATGGAAGCAGGATGCTAATAAATGTTCCTTTTATGTAATATACCCATAATGGACAGCCTGGGAACAGAAAACTAAGGTCACCGATATCTGTCAATTTATAACTACCTAAAGATTTTATTTTATTGCTGCCTTTATGACTTATAGCACAGACAACAGTTATTGACCACGTACCATCTGCCCTAGGAACAAACGAGCATTTCATAATTGTGTATTGGGTCAAACTTCATCTTTAGATGCATTAACGTTATTTCTGTCAAAGCCTGTATAATAGGAATACATGCATCACAGAGCAGGCTTTCCAAAGGCTAATACGATACTGACAATTAGCTAGATTTTGAGTAAATAACACGAAAGAGAAAATTAGGTTGTGAGAAAGTTGCAGGTAGAGCTGAATTATCTCGATTTATTATTTTTTTTAATAATATTTTCCCTGTCCGGCATAATACTGTAGGGCTGAATGCACTTTTCAAGGTCTTAGAAGGCATAATTGAGTTTTTTTCTTTCTTTCCATTCATAAACACCTCAAGATGCAATAGCTTTGGGTTAACTCAAGAGAAGTACTTATACTCATTGACCTTCCTCCCATCAAGAATGAAAATCAACAAAACAACAAAAATACTCTACAACCTTTCCCGCCATACAAGAGGCAAAATTTCCCCCATCCACACCCTGTTGGCAAAAACCTAAAAAAACATATTTGTGCTCAGAAAGAAAAATAACTGTGGGCCCTGGGTGCTGCACCCTGTTCCCCGTGGCACAGTGAGGACCAGCAGAGCGTCTTCCGCGCAGCTCCTCGCCGAGATTCGGGCTGACACCTGCGTGCGCCGGGCCATCAGGCTGCGTAATTGCAACTATAAATGCATTTCGTTGGGGGAATCTCAGAGCAATTTGTAGACATTAAATAATTCACAAGCATTTTACAGATAGATACACACACATAGAGTAAATGACTTGCTCAAGGTCATGTAATGTATCAGTGACAGATAATTAAAAGCCAGTGTAATTAATAGATGTCCCTGTGAGATTCCTGTATATCTAAGACTCCCATCCCTCTCCCAGCTGGAAGAGGAAGCCGCCTCTTTGCAGCATGGATTGCCCAGGTTTACTTTTTGGACTTTCTCTCCGAAGATGGCGGCCAACGTGGTGGCACCAGCCAAGGTCACAGGTGCTGTCTCTGCCAGCCCCTCTCGTTTGCCAGTGGGTCAGTTAATGAGCCACCACCCCCCCTGCTCCACACAGCTCCCCCTCCTCCCTCCAGAACTCCTCATTAAAGTTAAAAGCAACTGCCATAACCTCATCAAAAAGAAAATTGGAGAGGCTCAATTCCAATAAAAATAGAGCTGAAGCGAGGGGAACACTGTATGAATTTATTACCCTCTCTGTAGCCATCCTGATCTCCAAGAAAGGGGTTTTTTTCCTTGCTGTTATTCACAATTTCATTCCTTTTCTGCTTTTGCAATGCAGCGCCAGGAGGGAGGGACGTTTCACGGCTTTCCCTGTAGGGAAGGAGCAGGGAATGTGGTGGTGCAGCCCGGGGCAAGGCACCGCCATAGCTCCCTGTCCTTAACCTCCACCACTTGGCAGTTTTGTTGTATTTTTCCCGTGCTATCCAATGGGAATGGGCAATACTCACAGCAAAAGGCTGGGGAAACGAGACTCCAGGGAGGTAAAAAGTACAAGTATAGCAGTATATATATAGTTGGATATATATAAAATATATATAATATCCAAAAGAACAAGGAAACCCTTCGTCTACCTCGAGAGCATCTGCCATGCTTGATAAAAAAAATAAGAAAAATATTTAAAAAAAAAAATAGAGAATAGTAGCCCCTCTGTGTTTTCCTTCCTTTAATTTCATTCTCTTAGTCACCAAACTACTGTCTGATCCGGAAACAAAATCACCAACTGATTACATTTCAATAACCTTTACAAAAGCATGCACGCCACTTTCTGGAGCATCCCAAAAATGTATATTAATCCACTCGAATCACCCAGTGCCGTAGTTTGTCTGGCAGATGGAAATTCCGCCTGGAAGAATCCGGCTGGATGAAGCCCAGCCGAAAAGACCGGCAACAGTTTGTCGCTCTACAAGAGGCAAACGTTGAGAAAATGCGCTGAAAGGGTACTTATTTTTGAGCTATTTATTTGTATGGCCACGCTCTTCATTTTATCACTCTGTCTTCAAAGAAAGGGAAATGAGAAACTGAGGAGCAAATAGATAAGACAGAATATATATTACAGCAATATATATAATATTGGGCATGTTGCTGCAGTCCGCTATGATGCTCACTCTACTTTCAGACCCCGCCATGTACCTGGCAAGTTAATGGGTGGATTCTCACGTCGTTTTTTTCAGGCTAGTACATCAGTTTTTAAATTATCCCATTCAAAGAAAATCATTAACTCAAACTGAGGTCAGACGCTTGGAGTATCTTGGAAAAGAAAGATTCGGGCCACGTGTGAAAGGCTTGATCAACTAAGCTGTGTGGAACACAGAATGAAGAAGTCACAGCCAAGAAGCAACAAAAATTTCCAACTTTGTTTTAAAAAACAAGGAAAATTCATGAGGAATTGCTGGCTTCCAAGCTCGCCCCGGGTAAAGAAGGGGATAGCAGCAGTCTGCAGGGTGCGATGCCAGAGATCTCCCTGTCCTCCTTTACCTGTCTCCTAACTCCAGTGCTCATCTCCTTTGAGGAAGAACTGCTCCTCAGCCCAGCCAGGTGAATGAAGCCCTTTTCAAACTGATAGGATGAGTTTTATCCCCACATATAATTAAGGAACAGGCAGGACGGGCAGGGCTGAGAGGAGCCATGAGGGTCACTGCCAGGTTATCATGCTCAGAAGTCAAAGGAAAATATACTCCTCTCCATCCTCCCACATCCATCTCCTCGACATCAGACTAACACCAGCTCTTGTTTTCCATGTCAGGCCAGTTAGTGGGTATGTAATGGCTTTGAGCTGGAAGAGGGGAGATTTAGATGAGATATGAAGAAATTGTTGCCTGGGAGGGTGGTGAGTCTCTGACGCAGGTTGCCGAGAGAAGCTGTGGCTGCCCCATTCCTGGAGGTTCAAGGCCAGGTTGGACGGGGCTTGGAGCAACCTGGTCTAGTGGGAGGTGTCCCTGCCCAGGGCAGGGGGGATGGAATGAGACAGTCTTTAAGGTCCCTTCCAACCTAAGCCATTCTACAGTTCTATGTAGTTGCCTGTCTATACAAGCCTTTAAATAAATAGATAAAAAAGTCATTTCATCTTTGTTGTAGAGACAAGGTGAACAGCTAGCAAGTGCTAGATCTTAATGAAAGCACCCAAAAGCGTGCGCTAGGCAGATTTATTTTGGTTTCTTTAATTTAACAATCCTATCTGCCAACGCCGCACAGAAACGCGAGCGAAGGCAGAACATGAATCATGGAAAAGACTGAGGGTGCTTTGGGTGCAGCTGGCGCGAACCTTCCTCTCCACCGGCCGCGCTGGCACGGGCTGACCTTTGTTCTCGGCACTAGAAGTGAAGTGCAGCTAGATGAAAGGGACTGGAAGCAGCCCTCGGAGCCACGGGCACTTCATTACCCCCCCCCCCCCGCTTCTGCTCCGGGTGAGGCAGTCGCATTTTGATCAAAGAGAAAGGAATCAACGAGCTCTAATTCGATTAGCAAGCAAAAACGTCAAATGATTTTTAAGTAATCCAAGGTCACCGAGAATAAAAGTGACTGAGGTATACGCGCGCTGTTCACCAAAATATAAATCAGACAGCTATTCTCTTGATAGCAGCTAAGTCGCCTGCTCCAGGAACTAGAAACATAACTCTTTGTTTTCCATTAATTCACCCCAAAGGCAGCTGACAGCTCTTGTACCACATGGTGAGATGGGATCAGGTGAAGAACCTCCTATCCTGCCGGCATGGCCATACACACCTTGCCGCAACCCCCTCTCCCCAGATTCCCCATCTGCAACCGCCAAAATGGAGGAAAAAAAACCCCAAAAATCTGCAGGTTGCTTTAGCAAAGCAGGGAGAAAGGCAGGATGAAGCCAGCGTTGCCCAGCCCAGCACCACAAGTCCGGGGGAACATCCACGTCTGAGCTGGCACCGGCCAGGAGTTAAGGATGCTTCCTCCCAACACACCACTCGGAAAGCAAGCAGAAAAGGAGGAATAAATGGGAAATAAGAGCTAGGCTTTTCAAAACACCACGTGCCGCTCCTGAATCTCAACGTTAATACACCACAAACTGCGCAAGTGTAACTTGAATAGATGGAGCGAGTGGAATCACTGTCAGCCAGTGTCACAGGCAGCTCGGCTCCTCCAACCGCCTTAACCTTTGATGCAAAAGTAATAACAGTTTAATTGCTATGACACGTTTCGCCTGTAGATATTAATGGGTTTGCAATACCCAAGGTGAAGGAGATTGACACCTCACTGTCATTTTACCAATGGGAAAATGAGAGCACGTGGATCAGTCTTCTCAGGAGGCTACACCGTGATGATCTAGTCCAACCTAATGTATAAATCAGACTAGGGCTTCCCTGAATTAATCACTTCTTGAATTACCGTGTGTATTTTAGGAAACTCATTCATTTTTTCCTAGTGATACAAATACACCACGGCCCTTGGTACACTGTTCAACTGATTAATTATTCTAATTTAAGAAAAAAAGTATTATCTTACTTCCAGTCTACACTTGTCCTTTCTCAACGGTGAATGTTCTTCATATCTTTGTCAGGTAGACTGTGAGGCTCCATTATTATATTCCTGTTCTTTGCACAGATAGCTACAGATCATGAGCAAACCACTCTCTAACCTTCTCCAACAAATTAAATAAATAAAAGAGGCTCTTTCCTCTTAAGTATTTTTTCCAATTCTTTAACCAATGTCACGGTTCCCCCTGGGTGCCTTTAGCACTTCTTCAGTTTTCTTCTCAGACTACAGATGCAATTCTTCAGCAGGGCTTTCCCCAGGCCAGGTACAGAGGTGCTAGACTTACTCAAGGGTCCCATTTTCATCAATCCCAAAGATTACATCAACAGTTTTGGCTGCTGCCTTGTGCTGTTCAGCTGCTTGGCAGCCTTGATCCTTTCTCAAGGATCAAAGTCAAAGTCCCAAGACTTTCCCAGTCGGCATTTTCCAGCAAAGCCCGCAGTCTCTGGAGTCATCCTCTTTAATCCAGAGCACACATCCACACGAATGTAGCATTTGCTTGCACCGAGCGCCTCTAATTACTCTACATCAATCAGTGACATGTTTTCGTCATTAATTCCTGCTCTCTCAAAATAATGTATTCATGGTTGTGTTACCTATGAACTTCGTCGGCGCTTCATTTTCTTTCACGTCACAGGTCAAAATATTAGAAAAGTATTTTATCCAATGGGGAGCCCACAACCACTGAGGAATCCCCTTGGCCTTTTCATACCTGGGCACATGAGCAGCTCCCCTCCACTCTTCCACAATTTCCCACTATTTCAAGAATCACTAAAAAAGGAACATTGATAATTTAGGCACTTCTTCAACCAGTTCTTGAACATTTAGACAAGGAAATTTGAAAGCAGACATTTGAAGATGTCTGTTTTAGGTACTTCTTTTAGAATTTACTGATCTACCGCGTAACTCTTGCTGAAACCCCCTTGATGCCATGCTATGCTCCAGATACATCACCCACCTTCTCCTCTGATCACATGGAATATCATCAGCACATCCACGGCTCTACTGAGAATCCCACCATATATAAATGTATGGCCCAGCAAAATGCAGATTGGCACCAAATTCTGGAGCAGAATAACCATAATCCACCTCCTGAAACAGGGGTGGCTGGAGCCACCCTGGGGCCACCTGGCCTGGGGCCAGGCTAATTAGTCCTGCTATGATCCCCGGCTTGGGCAGGAGACCAAGTGTCCTGGTCCCACGGTCCTTGCCAGACCCGGAAGCTCACCAGGGTCTGGTACGACTGAAATGGTGCTTTAGTAACACCTTGTCCCACACCTTAAGGTGTTCTCCAGCTTGCAGAGGAAATCTGCAAAACCATGGCTGTTTGGAAAGAAGCGTAGCTTTAATAGAGTCCCTAATTATCATTTCCGCTTTCTTTCTATCAGATTGGCCTCTGAATTTTCTTTAATCTCATGAATTCAAAGCCTTTTACCCATCAAGTGTGCATTCTGTATCTATGGGCTTTACTGACCACACAGACCTTTCAGAACAAACGTATTTTTAAGTTTGGGAAGGCAGTAGCTCCCCACGGGCCTTGGAGCGGTGCAGGACCAAGAACTTCACCATGATCTCTCAAGAGTACCTCCAAAAAAGTAGCAGAAGTAGCGATATCCTCTGATTGTGAACTACCGACACCGCGTGTGGGACCAGAGAGAGGCTTCCTAAATCTGCTCCATCCCCTCCACAGGGCTGAGGTCATGCTGGGGACAATAAGGATGAACATCTCCATTCCCCTACTCCCCAGTTTTGACAATTACGACCATTGGGGACAGGGCTGGCACAGCCTGGAGAGAACAAGGCAGAGCGGGGACCAAAGTATTCCTCCAGGGATGTCCAGTGTCCTTCTGATCCCTCCTTTGGAGCACTTCACAGAATTACACCCCACACCGGTGTATTTTTCCAACTACATTCCCTCTCCCAAAACAAGCTGGTGACAAAACGCATCGGTATTCCAAAACCACAGAAGAAAGCTCGGGTGAATACGATCCTACTGCAGAAATAAAGCATGAAAACAACAATTAGATTCAAATACAACCCTTTGCTTTTACAGTGAGGTCAACAGATTACTTCTTGCCAAATTCAATTTGGGTATATATATAGGTGTATGCAAATATGTACAAATTTTTACACATGAAACCACTCTAAATATATGCCTGTATACATATACACGCAAGTACGTAGTTCAGCTCGCTGTCTTATTTATATTCTAGATATTATTTACGTGAAACCAAAACTGACTCCTCAAAAATACAGCTGCTCGTTTCATTATCACTACTGCCCAATATTGTCCTGACAGTTATCTGAGTTATCAGTGTTTTCCTCTGTGACCTACCTCAATACGCTGTAGGACGGAGATATCAGTATACACAGTAATGCGTTGTGTCACGCAGCTTTCACGTGTCTCTAACAATCACAGCCTAGCATCTCCGAAATGTTTTTAAATTTTATCATGCCGTCCTTGGCTATTTTGACCCTTTATTTTCTCCTAATATAACCTCTGCAATTATCAGTATAAGATTGCATCAGGAAACAATATTAGTTAATTACAGTTTATTGCATTTGCAGCTTGGCCTCTTATGGTGACTCTGAAAGCTCTCGATGCATTGAGGAGCTATGGGAAGTCCTTGTATCTTCCAGATAAGCCAAGCTTTGTCCTCACACGTAAAACCAGCCTGCAGCTGAGCCTGCTTCTACAGGGGAGGTGCTGGAAGAAGAGTTCAAGTCCGCCTGAGCAGAGCTGGACATCCTACAACCTGGACTCGTCCTCAGAGCAGGTGCTGGTTCACCAGTGGGTGGTGGATCTTCATGGAGATCATCCATGGCACCAGAGAAGAGGGCAACAGGGGGCAAAGGCGTATGAGTCCAAGAGTCCTACCTGCCCATGGGCAACCTCCAACCCACCCGTAGCACTTCGTTTCTACAGGCGTTGCTGAAGTAACCCATCCTATTAAAGCCAGGCAAGCGGCGTGCTGGATTCGGGTCACATCGCTCAATTTCCGTCTCTATCGGCAACTCTTCCCTGAATTACTACATCAATGCTCTGTTACCCTGGTGGGGACACTGAACCGCTGGGAGTGCCGGCTCTTTTGAATTAAAAATTAAAAGGGAAGCCTTCACCATTACTGGTGATGATGAAAGGTACCGGCAGCACCTTTTTTTTTTTCCCCACAAGGGCAGCATTAACATCCCGAATGAGTATCAGCAGGAGGAATTGAACTTGTCCACGTACATACTTCATTCCTTCAGATACAATATTTACAAGCACTGGTGCACACCGCAGGACCATTTTTCCAGCTCTTGTATCCTCAGCAGTTCCCAGAAGAAATAAAAGCTATAATCTATAACCCTAAGGTCTTACTAGTATGGTCCCGAAGCCGCAAGCTCCGATTGTATTACTAGGATTAGTGTTTACTACTTTAAGTAACGCTCTTGACCCCTGTTTAATAATAGATATTTCACCTCCTCCGTTCAAGCAGCCTGCTAATTCACGGACTGCGGGTAAAATTCACCTTCGCACACACAAAGCACGGCTATTTCTGTAAGTATTATATTGTAAGTATTCCGTAAGTAATAAATATTGTATTCCATACAATATTTCTCTGTATTTGTACAGAATCCAAGGTGGACCGGCAGGCTCTCCCGCTAAGCAACGAAATTCATCCCAAGAGCATCCCTTTGAAGGAACTGTTAATTATTTTCACAGGAAAAAGCCAGGGTTAAAATAGGACTGCAAGGAGGTACCAGGTTGCTTCTCCTGTCCGTCATGCGATTGCTCATACCTTAATTTACGCACGAGGTAAAATTTTCATCTGCTTTAAGGACTGGGCTGCTGAGATGTGATACTAATCGCTCTGACAGCTGTCACTCCTCCCATTCCCACTTAACACATTTAGCTGGTGAAGGGAAAATCAGGCTAACACACAAATAAAAAAAAAACATTCCGCAACAAAGAGTTTAAAGATTTGCCCTGGGAAAACTACAGTTTTAAAAGTGTAGATAAGGAGCAAAAAAAAAAAAAAAAAAGCTGAAAAAGCAGATGGAAGTATTAGGAAAAGCCAGCTTGAGTTTTAAGGAATTCTATGTATGAATCAAAATTCACCACACTTCGAGGGGATGTAAGGAACACAATTTATCTATTTATGAACGGTGTTTTGACTCTTAAACTTGAGTGTTTCATTTGTTGACGTAGGAAAACATACTCACAGAAGTAATTCAGAACACGTATGCAATTTTCCTACCATATGAACTGCCTTGCTGATGTCCAGCTGCTCCCTGAAATCCTGTGCTGAATCCCACCGGAATGAGAGGCTCAACCCAGAGCAAACAGAACAGAAACCCACTGCCTCTGCCAGGGAGGAGCAAACCTCCAAGAAACCTTGACGGCCACTGGATTTTCACCTAAAACTCTTGGTTTAAAGACAGGATTTCTGAAACCAGATCATGCAGACAGGCAATGGTCAGTGTGGAGGGAGAGAAAGAGCAGGGGAAAAAAAAGAAAAAAGATTCACACAAAGAAAGCAAATAATTATGAAAAGAGAAAGGCTGTTTCCCACAATGAACACAAAATGTGCACAATTCCAGCTCCGCATCCTGATAGGAACAACCGGGGCAAAGCCACTACGTAGCCATTAGGGGTTTATTGGCATTTTTCCTTTTTCTATTCCCCTTGTCTCTTTTTAGTAATTACTTCTGCCAAAACTTGTTCTTTTATTGGGAGATATTGCATATATCCTTGGCAGAGATCCTGGGCTCACTCCTGTGTGTTTCCGCCTGAGAAAACGAACCTCTAAGGAAGGGTCATCCTCAGCATCCCTTTCCTTGAATAGGTATTGAAAATGAAGTAAAAGCTTTGAAAGCGAGATAAACTTATTTTAATACTACTCCGGAAAGCATGACTCAGCTCACCATGTGTTTCTTCTGCTAAATAACATTACTGCACCTGGAACAAGGAGATTTTCAACACGGTTCTGTGCAATGGTATATAGCGGACTGTTTTCTGGGATGTGCATTTAATAGGTGTTTAGCACCCAAGAAAATCCCTATTCACTTTCCTACAGGTGACAGAGCTTCTGAGAAAATTATATATCAGCTCAGGACAAAACACAGGTACACGCACACGCAAAATATACCCCCAGCATTTTCTCCTGTCTGAAGTTAACAAAACAAAATCTCCAGTATTTCCTAAACAAATACCTTTTAGCGTCTTAATGCGGAGTCAAAAACCAGGTTTGAAAGAAACATGTATACAGGTTTATACTCCTTTTGCTATTTTACTAAATGAACCATCCTTTAGTTCTCTTTTTTCCTGTCATTTTTTAAGTCTTCATTTTCTTTTTTCCTTTCTTTTAAAGAAACAGATACCTTATGAAAGAAGATGCAGAGGAACAGAACATAGGTTGAAGGTCAAAAACCTTAGCCAAAAAAAAAGAAAATCTTGAGAAGCTTTTTCATGGAAAATTAAAAGCTGAGATGAAGGAAAAAGGAAAACATCTGACATTACACCCAAAGCTTTACAGGTACAAGAGGGAATTCATTGTTTATCTGAACAATTCTGATGCCCAACATCCAGTTGGGAAAAACGAACAGTCTGGGTTAGAAAAAGAAGCAGGTATGAGCTCACATCCAAACGTCAGGCTGCATTTCCCTCAAACTGATAATAAAGTTTGGGAAATATGGCACTCATGATAGCCAGCAACCTCCTCTGTCCTGCATCCGGAATATTTTGGTTCAGCACCTGTTAACTGTAATTTTTAAATAGCTTCTGAACGACTTACTGTATTGGAACTCCTTTTAAAGGAAACCCACGACACCAAAACTATCATAAACCCCCAATAATAATAAAAATAAACAAACCCCATGCCAAATGAACGGCGATTCTTCCCAACGCACCGGTCGCTCTGGCATAAGCCGAGCCTCCAGCGCGGCCCCCAGCCCTGGGTGCCCCCGAGCTCATACAAAGCATCAGCTCCAGTCTCCCGTGACTTTAATGATTTATATTCCCTTCTGCTGATGGATCTCAATAACATCTTTGCCATTTTACTCCATCAAAAAGCTCAAATGATGGCCTCAAGGATTTTTCTATTATAGTCACATGTACTCTGTAGCCTGGTTCATTGCCTCCAGACTTATTTCACATTTGTCTATATTACGCTGTATGTTTTCATGTAATTTTCCCAATAACCATGAAGCCTAAAACCATCTAAATGCGGTTGCATTATTTCTCATTAAACACAAAATTGAAATTGATGACAAAGCAGGTTCCAAACTGGAGTGGAGAACATAATAAGCCACAAAAATCTTCCATATGTACGCAAGACCCTAATTCTGTCTCATTAGTCCAAATTTGATATAATCAAATGTTTAATTACTTCTCTTTCCATCCATTTTATTGTGTATGTGCAATTATCTACATATATTAAATTTATACATACACATTCCCAAGTAAGTGACTTACTCTCATGATCTTTTCCTGTAGAATGACTATGTAGAGTTTCCAATGCACTACCTCTGGTTGTAGACACAATATCTAATTTTATTGTGATTTAGGATCACAACTCGGAGCCTAATCTCAACATTTCAGTCCCTCGGCTGCACGGGGAACTCAGTAAATGGGTTTGAAAGACTTGTAACATCCACTGCCTTGCTCTGGTCTACCAGAAAGGAATATAAGGAAAAACCCACATGTTACTAGATGCTACCAGAGTTAACTTCTATTGACTGGTTCTAACCAAGTTATATTCTGTCACTACAACTTACACCGTTTTCTTACCAAATGTGAGCAAGATGTAGGCGTAAATAAAAATCTTACTTTTATGTATGGAAATTACTCTTCAGAAGCATAGCTGATAGAACTTGAGACATTCTGTAGCCTAAGCAGTGCTTTGACAACCCATTTCCAACCACTCCGACCCAATTTAAGACTCCCTGAAAATTCAGGAGGCACGCTCCCAGGCAGAAGAGTTGAACCAAGCCTTTCAGCAACACATACCCTTGCCAATAACACTCTTCGTTCTGCTCAGGGGATAAAACTGATCTGCTTTAAACTAATTGCAGTTGTCCCCCAGAGTTTTATTATGTTCTATTTTCAAATACACACCCCCTTCCAGATTTGTTGTTCCTCGAGAACACATGAAAACACTACTGGAAATGCCATCCTTCCCTAATAGCTCACTGGAGCATTTGCCCTCCTCATTAGGCATGAACAATAAGGCCCCTAATTTTCTATTTAACCCCTGTATCTGCCCTTCCCAAGCAGCAATCAAGAGATATAGATAAGACAGCCTGTCCTAATCAGACCACACAGACTACTTTTCAATTCAACAGGAAAAATACTGGGAATATTTCAGTTTTGCTGTTCCTTCAAGCAAAAAAAAAGGAGAAACGCACGGAGAAAAGCCCTTAAATCTCCTTTGCCTTCATTTTACCCAGGGAATTTTATGTAAGATATTAATACTTACTTGATTTTAATTGTATTTGCACAGATTCAGAAAATAAGGCAGAGGGGAAAAAAAAAAAAGAAACACCAACTAGATCAAATATTTGTTCAGGAAAATGTGGTTTAGGCAATCGTTAAGGGACATCTACCATCTGAGCTTCATCTGCGGCAACACCGAATATTCTGTGCTCACGCTGCCCGAAAGAAATTTCTCTCGACATTGGTAGACTGCACCGGCTAATAGACAAAATACAAAAGAGAATACTTATTATATTTCTATATTTCTGGAAAATTCCTATTTTAATAATCACTCATACATTTTCCCTAATACATCTCATTAAACTTTGATATTGAACTGCTGTCACCATTTTCAGACCATTTCATAAGTAAAATTCATTAGGCTGAAGATGAAAGATGTAGAACAAACCTCAGGTGAACGAAGAGACTCCTAAACCTTTTCTGTGTTTGTGACAACTACAAAATACAATGTCAGCCAGGAATCTGCAGGCAATTTTTCTTCCTGGTTGACATCCTTTGGCAAGCATGCTCACCCTTAGGTTGAAAAATATTCTGATTAAGTGGAAGAAATTACCTTTTATACTCACGGGTATGTACTTAGGTATTTCAGGATATTTAGCAACCTCTACTCTACCCTTAATTCTAGAGGACCTTCTATAGCCACAGTTAGTGTGATGATTTTTTTTTTTAAGGGCTGTCCAGCTGAATACTCCTTTGCTCCCTCAAATGAACACTATGGATTTATTCAAAGTCATCTCTGACGGCGAGGAAAAAAAAGCACTGGGGAACCTTGCGAATCCCACAGATCCGTCGCCTTTGAGATTTTCAAGATACAAGAAAGGAAAAAAAACATTTATACCTTTCTGCTAGCAAGGAGAAGGTTGGGGTTTGACCTTTTGGAAGTCATTGTTTTCAAACAGAAACTGTACTTAGAGTTGGCTGGAAGACCACCGAGAACCTCGACTATCGCTGCTCATGGAAATCCCATGTTTATTTGGGAGCGGGAACACAGAGTGTGAAAAGAGGAGCCTGCGTGGCCTCAGGTTAATCAGCTTCCCCGCATTTTCCCTGCCTGTGTTAGGAAAGGTGCTCTAAGGTTTGCTGTAGGCTCCTCCTGAGCCGGGGGAAGCCGGCTGCTCTCCCATGTCCAAGCCTGCAGTAGCTAATGTTCAGCCCCAAACCTGCCATCCATCACCCAGGACTCAACGCCTTTTCCTGCGCCCTCGGGGTTTCTCAGTGTTCAGCCGCAACAGTCCTACTGCAGAGCTCCTTGATAAACAGAACCAAAGGTTTAAAGTCCAAATTGCAGTTTAAATCTTGCCCATCTCAACGCTTGTTGCAATTACTGGGGAATCCATAGCTTTGCGCTTCTGAACTCCACTTTATTGGGCATTTGTTGCTTCAGTTTGTACATATTGATTATCTTTTTTTTTTATAAAGTGATTTCAAAATGCATGTTGTGCAAGTGCTGTAAAAATCAAAGCACAACATTATTCTTGTTAATGCCTGCAGTCCAAGAAAATAGGCAAAACCCTAATATTTTCTACTTCAGTACCTTGACAGTCTTAAATACAGTACAGATCAAAGAGCTGTGAGTACTGGTGAATTAACTCTTTCCAGTCCCAACCTAACAGAGTTTATGCTTAAATATAATTTCATTGGGTTCTAGATCTGGAGAACACTACCTGGAAAACTGAAGCTCTCAGTTAGGATGTCACTGTGTGGGAAATAATTCAGGATGTCTGAAACAAGCTGGACAAATAGTAGAATAATTAAAAATACGATTGCCCTGATCTTAAAATCATAGAATGGTTTGGGTTGGAAAAGAACTTTAAAGGCCATCTAATCCACCCCCCTGCCCTGGGCAGGGACACCTCCCACCAGACCAGGTTGCTCCAAGCCCCGTCCAACCTGGCCTTGAACCTCCAGGGATGGGGCAGCCACAGCTTCTCTGGGCAACCCCGGCCAGGGGCTCCCACCCTTACAGGAAATAATTTCTTTATGTCTAGTCTAAATTCACCCTCTTTTAGTTTAAAATTATTACCCCTCATCCTACCACAACAGGCCCTGCTAAAATGTTTTTCCTCAGCTTTCCTGGAGCCCCTCAGGTACTGGTAGGGGCTGGCAGGTCTCCCTGGAGCCTTCCCCTCTCCAGGCTGAACCCCCCCAGCTCTCCCAGCCTGTCCTCCCAGCAGAGGGGCTCAAACCTTCCCAGCATCTCCATGGCCTCCTCTGGACCTGGTCCAATAGGTCCATATCTTTCTTCTGTTGGGATCACAGAGCTGGATTCCAGGTGGGGTCTCCCCCGAGCGGAGCAGAGGGGCAGAATCCCCCCCCGGCCCTGCTGCCCCCGCTGTGGGGATGCAGCCCAGGGGTGGGGGGTTCTGGGCTGCCAGCGCTCGGTGCCGGCTCCTGGGGAGCTTCTCCCCCTCCAGCACCCCCAAGTCCCTCTTGGCAGGGCTGCTCTCACCATCCCTTTATCCCGCAGCCTGGATTTGTGCTTGGGATTGCCCCAACCCAGGTGCACTTGGCCTTGTTGAACCTCAGGAGGTTCACAGGGACCCACTTCTTGAGCTTGTCCAGGTCCCCTCTGGATGGCATCCCATCCCTCAGGCGTGCCAACCGCATCACTCCGCTTGCTGTCATCACACAGCAGTGTCAGAGGTTTCTTTATAGGGTTTTTTTTCCTCCTGCTGTATAATGACCGGCCTTCCCAACAATTCCATTTTGAAAGTCTTAGCATCCCTAAGCCCAGTTCAGCAATATTAATCCTTTCTTCTAAATTTTGCCCACGTATGGTGCCTTTATAGCTTGTCTTGTTCAACGGAGTATTCACAGGGTATTAGGACACTTTTCAGTGCAAGTATATGGCTCACAATCTGGCTATTAATTTGAAAAGAGCTTGAACATTAATTTATTATATTAATACTTTGCGCTTTTATGGCGTTTTTCCATTTAAGAATTCCAGAGTACTTTACAAAAAACTAATAAATTAAATCTCACTATGCTCCTCTGAGATAGCTATTATTAACCGCATTGCACACAGAGGGGGAAAAAAAACCTTACAGAAATGCTGAATGAATTACCCAAGGTCGGATAAGAAGTCTGTAACAGAGCTCAAAATGAAAAAGTAAATTTCAGCTCATGCTTTTGATAATTCCTCTCAAAGTAACAAGTACATCCCAGAGAAACCAAAACATATGGGAGTAAATCCTGCAACTCTTGATGAATCAGTATGAGTTTTTCCCTACGTACAATTGAACACAGAAGATCAACTAAAGCTTTCCTAAGGTCAGGATTGGTATTTCCTCAAGGACACCATGCAGCCCAAAAAAGAAACAAGGGAGTTGGAGTTACAGCCCCAAGAAGGGATCCACCTAAGCGGGAGCTGTAGTGCATAGCTCAAATTAACAGTTTTGGGGTAAAAACCCAATGGTAGCAATGCTGACCCAACCGCTACTGTCATCGACAAGTCAAGGTTCTACTCTATTGGAAGTTTTTCTTAATTAAATATGCTTGCACATGTCACAACAAGGATGTGAAAATCCACCTAACTCTCCTGCAGTAACTTCAGATTTTAATAACTTCAAGATCCTGTGTGTGTGTTTTATAGACGTACACAGAATAAACACACACACACATGTCTTCCAAATACACCGACAGTAAAGCATCTTTCTTACCATGTGCTTTGCTGGAGCTTAGTAATTCCACAAGTAGATGTTGGGACTAAACACAGAAAGGCTTTTCCGCAGGGTTTTTTTTTTTAATTAAAAACAAGCAAAGCTAAACAAAACCCCAGCCTTCTGTGATTAAAATGCCATTATTATTTCTGCAAGAGCAGTTATCTCTTGGTAAGGCTTCCTGCCCACCTTTAAAGATTTGAGAAGGCCAGAGGAGTACTCAAAGTCTTAATGAGGCGATGCTCCCCCATATAATTGTGAAATACACAGGTTGTCAACAGAAAACAATTTTAAAATGTTGGTAGAGAAGAGGCCAAGTAAAATCCAAGATGGAATCCTCTTCTGATTTAAAGGCCATCTAAACATTAAACAAAAATAATACAAATATAATTTGGTCTACCACATTTGAAAAGTAGCGGAGAGAGAAAGAGAAAAAAATTCCATAATCCAAATATTTTGATGGACAGACATACTTCAAAGAAGAAATGTAACACATTATGCAAATAGTACCTCTAAGAGTAAGATGAAGCCTGTAATTTGGGACACAACTGAAGCAAATCGAGAGTTGGTTACCTGAAATTTGCAATTCTTTGGGCAGATTTACCTCATACAGTTTTTCATTAAGATAAATATTATAATCCACTATCAGATCCACAGAAAGCTACTGGCAAAGCCAGAAATTACTCAAAACATATGCTGCAAGCAATAAACAGATTGCTCTTCACAGCGAAGAAGTGGTTAACCTCTACCCTTTATCCCAAAATGCCCCATTCAGTCAACCAAACTGTTTAATAAAAACAGGCTTTCATCCAATTTTCCTAGAAGATGGATAATCCTGCTGCATGGCGAGAAATCAGCCAAAGGTGTTTCTCAGCTAAGCAGAAACGCTGGTGAAATTTCAGAGGGACACCACTCAGTCATTCCCCTTCACAGCCACCACCAAGAACCCCAAGCTCCGCTGGTGGCATCTCTCAGCGGAGCCCAGGCGGTCACCGGTCACCGGCTCTTCAAGGAACTGCAAATTTTTCCATTTAGTGTTAGCATGTAAGTATTTCGAAAAAACTCCGGTGGCACTTAGTAAATAAATTCTCCTCTGAGAAGGAAGACACACAGCCAACACGTTCCAAAGCCTGCAGCAAAACAGATGTCTGCAGAGCCCAAGCCCAATTTTATTCCTACTGCTTTCACAGAACCATAGAATGGCAGGGACCTTAAACACCATCCAGTTCCAACCCCTGCCCTGGGCAGGGACACCTCCCGCCAGACCAGGTTGCTCCAAGCCCCATCCAACCTGGCCTTCAACACCTCCAGGGATGGGGCAGCCACAGCTTCTCTGGGCCACCGGTGCCATGGTCTCACCACCACAGGCAACAATTTCATCCTAAAATCTCACCTAAATCTCCCCTCTCCCAGTTTGAAGCCATCACCCCTGGTCCTATCACTACATGGCCTTGTAATTCAAGCCAAAGAATCTTCACCAGTACAAAGACACACCAGTGGGTGCAGAATCGGCCTCATGCCTTGCTGTGTGCAGGCACGCAACACGCTACAACACACTCAGCACGCTCCACAACCCACAACCGAGGAGGAAAGGGTGCAAAAGTTGCGACGAGGAGACCGTATCTACATGCTAGCCAGGCAACTGAGGCAGGATGAGACCTGGAGGAGAAGCAAGCAGGGATACGCGGCTGGAGGTGGAGAAGGAGAGATGAAGCGCTTGGTTTGGCCTGAAGGTCTCCCCCAGGAGCAATGGGAGAGAACAGGCACAGAAGGGATGGAGCAGCCCATCCTTTGGGTAGATTCAACCCAGCATGGTAGGGGTAGGAAGAAACTTCTAGACATCATCTATTCCACTCCCCCAGTCACCTATTTCTAAGTTTCAAAAGCATCAGCACTTATCTGATCAACGAGAACCCGCACCTAAATTATCAGTAAAATGCAGCAAATGGTTCAAAGGATCACCCTCCTCCAAGTTAAAATTAAGAAACCCTGTTCAGAGAAGCTCAGGCTGTCCACTCCAAGGAGACACGAGCCTAGGCACCACTTACAGGAGCATCCCAAGGAAATGTCACCTCCTGAAGAGGTCCAATGCAAAGCACTTGCACCCATAGCCACACAGGTGACCCCTCCCTGCCTCACCTTCAATCCTATTAATTAACAGCACCCCTCCAAAAATAGGTGTTATTTCTAAAAGGTATTTCCTACCTGTGGCAGTGTATTCCACTGAACGAGAAGAAATCATTACGCTATCGTTCAGCAGGAATCGCTTTTGAAGCAATCGCATTTTTTGTGAACAAAAAAATTACAACTTCAGGTGTGCGATAAGCAGCATGGACAAATACACGTGGAAAACAACATACAGTTTCATCCAGATTTGTTAAGTAGAAAAAAAATAAGAAAAAACAAACCCCAAGAAAACAAGAAGAAAATGTAGAACATAAAATGTGAATTGTTTCTAAACAGAATGTTTATTGAATATTTTTCAGAGGAATGAGTAGTTCTTTAAGTGGCAAGTTATTGGTTTCCCGCAGATTGTATGTTATACAATCAAATTGAATTATTGAAATGCCTTCCATCCACCAATCTATTTACATCAAATATATGGTGTTATTTTTCATACTGTGATCCCAGCCTTCACGGGAAGTCTTTCAAAAATGGGGTTTTTAGTGCAGTTTGCTCATAATAGTGACATTTTTACAGTCATTTAATATATGGAATCCAGCCTATTAATGTATTTATCCTGTTTCACCAGTTATTAAATCTTCAAAGATTTTTTTCATTTGGTCTTTTTGGTGTTTTGTTTTTTTTTTTTTTTTGTAAGACAATGAAACTAAACCCCAAGACAAGGAAAAACAAACTGGCAGGCGCTTGAAAGGGTATTCTGGAAGACAGCAGGGTGGTCTGATGGTCTGACCAAAGACTTGCCCAGAGCTTTGACATCCCACGCGCCTATAGCAACTCTGCGACCTCAGGTGACACGTTGACGTTCAGAGGTCTCACACAGCCTCAACGTGAGCTCTCAGTACACCGTGGTGGCTAAAAAAGCAAGCGTAAGCCTTGGATGTTTAAAGAGAAGAACATCAAGGAGAGGAAAGGCTCTGATCTTGCCTGATTACGTAGCCTTCCCGAGACCATTACAACGGCACTGTGCCTAGTGCCGGTACCCGCTTCAAGGGAGATATGGAGACACCAGACCGGGGAGCACAAAGGAAGGGCACAGAAATGATCCAGGAGCCGAGGACCGCTAGACTTCACATGTTTAACGTCATCCTCAACTGACTGAACATGCTGCAAGGTGACCACATCGCTGGGAAGCGGGACTACATTGAAAACACTCGTGCCTTACCCAGAAAACTCATCATACTTCCCCATCTTAATCAACCGGCTCGTATTTTCTACATCGTTTTGAAAATGGCCCATAGTTGAAGGATGGCAGAGACGTTACTACGTGCAATTTTCTGGGCTGCTGCTGAAGGCACGGGACTGGTTTTGTCCCCTGTGCAGGTACAGCGCATCGCTGATGCTCCGCAGTCCCCACACTGAGCAGCACACACGGCCAGGCTGCCCTTCTGCGTGAACCTGCCCAAGCTGCTTCATTTTGCTGTCAAAACAAGCCCACGCTTTAATTAAGTACATTAAACCCAACTCATGAAGACATAATTGTATTACTCTGCAACAAAACTCCATAAACCTGCTGTTACTCCAGCTCTACCACCTCTTCATGGGGTCCTTTTGGACTGGAAGTCAGGAAAAACCCTTGTAGGTTGGTGTCAACAGAGAACAAGGCTCAGCCATGGCAAGGAGAAGGAAGGAGCTCAACGGCAGTGGGCTCGGGAGGGACTGAAATGGTGTTTAGAATTTGATTTTGTGACTGAGCAGCAACAGAACAGTGTCCAAACAACACGCCGATCCATGGGAAAGGACGGTCTAATCACGTAACTGTTAATTACCGACTTGAGTTCATCCTAAACTCCAGGAGCACCTTCCTGCTGCTAGATGAACGCTAAGCAAACTTACAACACCTAAAACACAGCAAGCATGAAAGATTTGATTCGTGCCCCAGTACCAATTAAGATGCCAGAATTGCATTTATTCCACTCATTCATTCAAGAGAGATATTTGCTGGGTTTGTCAAAGCTGAAGCTATTATTCATTAAAGCCCATAACCGTTGCCCAAGTGCTTAGAGCAGAGCAGCAAGAAGTGCCATGAAGTGCGTTTTTCCCACGTTCCCCAAAATAAGACACCCCCAAAAAAGTAACAAAGGACTGCCTTATTAGAGACTTACGCTTCCAAACAATAATTAGATTAATTATGCCCAACTCGTGAAGACATAATTGTATTACTCTGCAACAAAACTCCATAAACCTGCTGTTACTCCAAAGCAAGACAACGCATCTGATTAGACAGGGGGGTCATTACATTAGATTTCAACAAACTCATCATAGCATGAAAGCGGCCCAGGGATGAATTAGATCTTTGCGAAGATTAATTGCAACATTAAGAAAACAAAGCCAAACCAGTATGAGGCAATATCACGCAACTGGGCCTAATCACTTCCTAAGCAAATTTTAAATGGTAATACTTGATATATTTGATTAAGAAAACATCTGTCACACGTACTCTAAAGAGATGTTCCTCTGGCCTCGCTGCATCTTCCCACTAGAGGAAAAAACACACTGCGGGGAAGCTCCAATAATGCCAACAACAGCAGGACTGACAGTTTAAGATACTCATCTGCTCAACAATCATATAAGGACACACATTGTTCCCCATCAGAGTTTTCTAGAGGACTGAGAGAATTTTACTTTCTTCATTAAAATAAACCCAACACAAAACAACATCATTTCACTCCCCCTTGGAGGACATGTATAAATCATGGTGGTTTAAGAGTAGATTGCTGTCATCAAATTGCAATACTTATTGCCACTCTAAATGAGTGCCTTCTTGATGATTTTGATTTCCTTTCACTTTAATATCTCCTTGTAGCTCTATAGCCCATGGTATCAAAAGGTGATAAAAGAACAAATGAAACTGTTAGAGCAATGTCTGTAAGTGTCTCTTTCCATCCATACAGGAGATAAATGTGTTATCATGACAATGCCACCTCTGTTTTTATTATACTCTGGATAATTTTGGGAATTTCATGCATAAGGTGAAAGAAATCATTTTACTACATTAGTTGCCAGTTCCAAGATATTTTACTAACGGGAAAAGAGCAGCAGTAAATTTATGATTACCCCGTGTCTCCATTACTCTCTACCATGGCCTTTAAATCAAAGCCTTCCTGTCAGGCAGGAGGTAGGTGCGCTGTGGATATGGAGGAAAGACCAAGGCCGGGACAACCTCGAGGACACTCTTCCTCACTGGATCGTGCTGTGCCAAGGACCAGCGCGGTGGTTTAACCCCAGGGAATCACAGAATCTTCCAGGAAAGTGGCATTATTAATTCCCAAATCAAATTCTTCAGGATGATGGATGAGTAAAGAACAAAACAACACAAAAACGTAAGGCAGCTTGCCAGTATTGACAAGGAAAGGGAACTCTCCTTCCAGCCTGGCCTCCAGCTTTGAAAATCAAACATACCAGTATAAGAACCACCACAGCGGGGCTGAAACTGGGAAGCCAGGCAGCAAGTTACAGCAGGTTTTCTTTTCACTCAGTGGCTTGTGGCTAAAACCATCCAGGCAGTGAACATCAGCCTCATCCCCACCTTCCCTCCAAGTAAGGTCTTTCCAACCTCATGCACTGCTGAGGAGAGAGGGCAAGTGGCGGCCAATGCCACACACTGCTTTTCCCTACTCTCATCCCTTCCACACTGGTGCCTCTGCTCGAGGAAGGGAATCATAGAATCAACTTGGTTGGAAGAGACCTTCAAGATCATCGAGTCCAACCATCAACCCAACACTGCCAAACCCACCACTAACCCATGTCCCTCAGGACCACGTCTGCCTGGCTGGGAAACACCTCCAGGGATGGCGACTCCACCACTGCCCTGCACTGGGTGGCCTCTTCCAACGCTTGACAACTCCTTCCGGGAAGAAATTGTTCCCAATATCCAATCTAAACTTCCCCTGGTGCAACTTGAGGCAGTTTCCTCTTGTCCTATCACCTGTTCCTTGGGAGAAGAGACCAACCCCCCATGGCTACAGCCTCCTTTCAGGCAGTTGTAGAGAGTGAGATGGTTTCCCCCCAGCCTCCTTTTCTCCAGGCCACTCTTCCTCAGCCGCTCCTCAGGAGACTTGTGCTCCAGACCCTTCACCAGCTCTGTGACACGCTCCAGCACCTCCATGTCTTTCTTGCAGACAGTAGTTTGGGTTGGAAGGGACCTTAAAGATCATCCAGTTCCAACCCCCTGCCCTGGGCAGGGACACCTCCCACCAGACCAGGTTGCTTCAAGCCCCATCCAACCTGGCCTTGAACCTCCAGGAACGGGGCAGTCACAGCTTCTCTGGGCAACCCTGGCCAGGGGCTCACCACCCTCACAGGCAACAATTTCTTCCTCATATCTCATCTAAATCTCCCCTCTTCCAGTTTGAAGCCATTACTCCTCCTCCTATTACTACATGCCCTTTTAAAAAATCCCTTCCCATCTTTCCTGTAGCCCCTTTGGGTACTGGAAGGCACTATAACATCTCCCCAGAGCCTTCTCTTCTCCAGGCTGACATGGCTGGAGGTGGCATTGCAGGGGGGTCTCCCCTGAGCGGGGCAGAGGGGCAGAACCCACCCTGGCCCTGCTGCCCCCGCTGTGGGGATGCAGCCCCGGGGTGGGGGGTTCTGGGCTGCCAGCGCACGGTGCCGGCTCATGGTGAGCTTCTCCCCCACCAACACCCCCAAGTCCCTCTCGTGGGAGCTGCTGTCCACCTGTTCTCCATCCAGCTTGGATTTGTGCTTGGGGTTCCCCAACCCGGATCCAGGACCTTGCACTTGGCCTGGTTGAACTTCATAAGGTTGGCACAGGCCCACCTCTCCAGCCTGTCCAGATCCCTCTGGGTGGAATCCCTCCCCTCCAGTGCGTCAACCATGCCACACAGATGAGAGGAGATCTGAGTGAGATCCTCCTCCTCCCAAGGATCCCTGCTGCCTCCCACCCAGCCAAGAGCAACAACGCTGGCACTTAACAGCAGTGTTTCCTGCATGCAAAATGTCCATTTGGCAGCACTGCATGTTATAAACCTCATTTCTTGCAAATCTGCTCTCCTGCGTTTCATACATCAGCGCAGGGATAACTTTCCAGCAGCTGGTTTGTTGTCATCGCTCCCAAGCTGTGCATGGTACCACAATCCTTTAAAACCAGGAAAAATTCACAAGCGATGTCACACTTGGGAGCCTTTTGGCTTTCCCTTTATTCCATGCTTTCCACTTTGATGACTATCAGCTAGGGCACAGTCCCAAATTTACTCTCTCCTTCTGAATCCAATCTCACAAATTCGATTCAAATCATCACCCTTCCTCTAACCAACTCCTCATGCCTCGGATGGATTCTTCCATTAACTTCCCAGCACTTACCAAGTGATGGAACGGGCTCTCGATACAACTGACAGTTCACAGCAAACAAATTGATGGCCTCCAGTGGGAACGCCGTCCCTGCCTTCTGCATATTCAGCTGATGACATCCACATCTGACCTTATTGAAGATTTGCTCTCATATTTTTTGGTGTCAATTTTTCCCATTACCCCAAGCCAACCTTATGGCTTTAAATTTATCGTCGCCACGTCTAAATCTTCTCCCGTACATGGAGATTAACATGCAGTCTAATCTTGCTGCCTCTTTGCGAACTGCCAGCTGAAGCACAATTTGTGCTTTTCAGGAATATTGTGCTTTTTCCAGGTGTCCGCATGACACCTCACCTCTATCCGTGTTCATTTTTGTAGTCCTTCTGTAATAATCCCAACATTTCCACTTGAAGTAGACCCAGTTATTAAGGAGGCACTGCTGGTACACATCCAGCCATAGCGTGGCGATCGGAAGGTTGCTAAATAATTCCTCCAGCTCTCCAGGGTCATTATCATTTGTTAGGGCACAGCACAAGCCTAGGGAGACCTTGTCATGCCCTGACCGAAGTGAACCACCTGCCGAATATTTATTGACAGTGTCCATGACTCAAACCCTTCCTCACCAGAACTGACAAGGTCAGAGCAGCTCGCTGGTGACGAACTAGCTGGCCAGATCGGCTGCTGTACGAGACGGCTTTGTTAGGGGTCTTTGCTTCACCAACACAGTCCCCTCTGAAATAGAAAACACCTTTTACGCATTAATTCCTCTAGTTCTAGGCGACTTCCAGTGAACAGGCTCTGGATACCAACCTTATTGGAGAAGTAGGACACCTACGAAAGAGATCTGTGCATAGGATGAAGATTTGTTTCTTCATTCCGCATCTTCTGGGGAAGTTTGGTCCTCCCTTAATCTCGCTTGGGACTTTCTTGCCTCATAAACACCTTCATCCCTGGAGGTGTTGAAGGCCAGGCCGGATGTGGCCTTGGGCAACCTGTGGGTAGTGGGAAGCATCCCTGCCTATGGCAGGGGGGTTGGAACTCCATGATCTGCAAGGTCCCTTCCAACCTAAACCATTCTATGATTCTATGATAACTCAGCCCTCAAAAAGTATGAGAGGAGATTAATGCCATTCTCTCGGGGCAAGCGTCCCCAGGATATAGGGAAACTTTCCAGCCACCTCTCCTTTGCTCTGAATCTAGGAAACTGTAGGGGCTGGAGCACACTCCAGGGTAACTTGCAAGCCTACAAATATTTGGTAGAATTCTATTTGTCAACTTTAATCAAAATCCACACATGTCTTCTTTCAGATCTTAATGTAAAGCACCTCAGAGGCTGATAATCAGTTTTAGCAGAGCCACTACAACATCCCTTGGGCTGTCTGCACCATCAAAAGGCCTCGGGTGCTCAAAAAAAATAGCTAACAGGGCTAAGAAAGGCAGAAACAGCCATTTCTCTACCTTGGAAGAAGGAAAACATAAGCAGGGTGTGCTAAATCCCTAGCCAGAGCCCTGGAGACTAGCTCACCTCTCCACACTCCCATTGACTTCTCCATTGTCTCTGCTGGCAAAGCCGGGCTGTCCCTTACTGAAGGGTGGCCTCAATGGGAGGTGCCGTGGGAATTCCCTTGATTTTTACTCATCCTTGCTGACATTTAAGGTACGCTGGGCTTTGTTTGTGGTGGTAAGCAAAGCGGAACGATAACCCCTGCACATCGCCCATGATTAGCGACCTCAGATCGAAAAAGAAATGAAAAGCTGCATTTCAGCAGGAAACAGAGACAAAGCAACTTAAATCTAAGCCCTTCTGAGGGACCAAATAGGATTTTCTTCCCCAGGACATTTTATTTGATATGAAACATCAAAAATTGAAGAGGTTGGTAATTAAGAAAGTACGATGGCGAGGAGCGGTGCCCCAGCAACAAGGTGGGAATTGCAGGCATCTGACACCGCTCCCTAGTTTGGAGATAACGCCTGTGGAAAACAAGGAAGATATAAACGAGGATTTTGGTATGAAGCTTGAGACACATGAAGATAATATCTAAACAACTCTTATTTCAAACTGTGACAAACTGACACAAGAGGCCACAACCACCGCAGCAACCCAGACCCCCGGCAGCAGTGATGGGGAGATGTGGTTCCTCGCAGCCCACCCCAGGACCACAGCAGGAGCTCACACCACCACACACCAAAGCCAACCAAAGCCTACTCATGAAGCGCTCTTGGCACCTACTACGAAAAGATTGAGAATAAAGCTTACACCGCTTCATCAAGAAGCACAGACCATGGAGAAATGCCGAAAGCGGTGTGAACAGCAGCGGCCGTGCTATGCTGGGGAACATCTCTGCAGTCACTTGTGCAATGGGGTTATCAGAAAGCTGAAAGCTAGACCAGTGGTGTCCACCGTGATAACCGTCCCTTAAAAAACAGAACAAACCAACGGCAAAAAAAAACCCAACCCAAACAAACGACAGAGAGCTCAAAATTCCTGTTTATCTGCCCCCAAAAAGCACATGAGAAAGCTATCACTGAAGGCAGCATCACCCTGGGCAAAGGACGGCTTTTGTCCTTTTGCTGGGCTGCCAGCCCCAACGTGCAAGGTTGGGGTTGGGTTTTTTTTGGGACAGAGCAAACTCAACACAGGAGCAGAGAGAGCGTAATGGTGCCCCACCTCACCCAACGCATCCCTCCATCCTTGCCTGGCGGCTCCATCCCACAGCTGGGGTGGGGTGGGACCGCATCCGTGTAGCTTTGCTGCCTTCATCGCCACGAGGGATGGTCCCTCTGCAGAGGGGTGACAACCAGCCGTAGAGCGGTTTGAAGCTGTCCTCTGCTTTAAGCAGGACTTCAGACGTACCTGAAGTGCCAGGGAGCCCTGGCGACAAGAAGCTTTCATCCCTCTTTTCCTAGCTCCCTTCTGGCCTTTTCCATCCAAACGTGCCACCTATCCAAATACCACGTTATAAACAGCGATAGGCATATAATAGCATAAAGACCTTTTTATTTCTCCTCATTTCTGGGTGTTTACCGAATTCTAGTAGCAGGGACATTATTGTGCCTGACGCTCCAGCCTTTATCTCGGGGTGCCAACACCTTTGCCACCCTCTACCCAGTCCCCGTTCTGCCTCCTGTTGACCAACGTTCAGTTGCAACGTAGCCATCAGTCGCCAAAACGTCCCTCTGACGGGAAATGTGTCTTTCGAAGAATATCACCTACGAGACATTTTTTCTTTGGTGGTTTTTTCCTTCTTTTTTTTTTTGTCTGCCCGACACCGAGATCTGTATTTCCGCAGCCTCCAACAAACAAGATCAGTATTCGCCAGCATCATTTCTTTCCCCCAGATTCGCAGGAAAGTTAATTAACCCTAGGAAAAAAAAAACCAAAACCACCAGCGCAAAATTTATTAGCATGGTCACGATGACCATAATTATAATTTTTGAGTGTTTGAGCTTGCCATGAAAATTGTTTTCATGTGCTCAGCCTGGCTGCCTGAGATATAGTCGGGGGATGCAGCAGGAAGGGGGGATAAATTTAGACTGTTTCAAAGGCAAACCCTGGAAGAAATGTAAAGCAAGGAACCACACCTTCTCTCAGAAAAAAAGACATTCCTCTCAGCCCCTTTTCTGCTGCTTTTTTTTCCTCGCTTCTGCTGTATTTTGATCACCACAGAGACGTTTCAGAAGAAAGCCACCAGGGCAGTACTTCTCCATCTTGCTGCTGTCCATCCTCTTCCAGCAGAGCCATCTCCTGGCTGTCCCTACTGCCAGCAGGAACATCTTGAAAATCCTCTTTCCAAAGAGTCCTAGCTTTTTAGCTTTTAATTATTATTTTTTTTTAATAAGCTCCAAATGACAACAAAAGCACCCTGGGCTAAAAAGAAGTGAGAACTTATTGCCCTTCCTCACCAAACCAGTTTTTGTTTCTATCTCTGCATGAAACAGCCTTTTCCGTTCAATGAGCTTTGGACGGCCACCAGAAAGATGAGCTGCAACAGATCCTGCATTTCTTTCACAACCTTTATCTTTTGAAGATGACTGCAATGACTTGTGAAGCTATTTCACTCTACTAGGGATCTGCAGAAGGCACATCAAGGTTGAAACAGATATCCTTTGTTAAACTTTAAAAATACTCAATAAATTAACAGCAAGAGGTAAAATGGTTTGACTAGAAAGCAAGCCAATACAAGTGGGATTTGGTGGGTTTGCCTAACTCCAGGCTAACTTGCTTTAAAAAAAAAAAAATAGAAACACAGCTCTGCTAGCCCTTTTCTTCTCTTAAGCAAAAAAACAAAGTAGGGTGTTTTTTTCTAGAATTAGAAACCACGATCAAGGAATAAGAAATACTGAAGCGCTGTGGACCATGGAGCGTAGGTCTTGTTTTTACGTGTGGGTTTATCAGCTTTCACGCCTGATAACATATGGAGGGGATGGGATTCTCACGAGGTGGCTTATTCAAGCCAGGTTATATTTCGAACAAGTTTAGTGTAACCCCTTCAGAAGGTCGTGGATTTGACACCAAACCACTTAAAGGCAGTACCTTGCAGAAAGCCAGATGATTGAGTGCTTCCCCTGACCTTAAATTTTAACGTGTTTACGAGATGTCCTTGATAAAGATAATGGAGTCTGCCACTGCCAATCCACTCTGCGAATATTCCCAGCACTCATGGGAAGAGAAAGGCAATTATTGACAAATAAATAATGCAGGAAGTTATGTTTTAATATCGAGCATCTTCCTTTATCGTTAAAAAACATCTAGTAGGCTTACAGTATGGTAAAACGGCCAAAGCAGCTGCAGTTCCTCTGCTTACCACAACTAACTGGGCAAGAGAAGGTTGGGATTTCCATGATTTCACCCATCATGAGCGTGAGTCCCAGACCCAGCTCCTGCAATACATACTTTTCCGCCTCCGCCCTTTCCTTTAACAGCCTTTCCAATCAGTTATTGATGGCTTGCTTTCAATAGTCAAATATTAAACTAATGATTATTTCGAGCATTTCTAGTAGAAGCAAATGACTGGCTAGGGCTTCTCAGGATGCCAAGGAAAACCCTGGGGAAAGTTGGTTCACTCTAGCACAATTTTTGACTGGAGATGTCGAGAACATCGGTTTAATGCATTTTTAGATAAATATCAAGTCCAGCACCACACATACACCTCTTGGGTCTTCTTGGTTTCTACATCCAGGTTTCAAATAAAGGCCGAGATCTCAGCTTTTCACCAGCTCACTCCCTTCTGGCAGCAATTTCAGATCTGTAATTGTCTTCAACAAACTCTAGACTACAGACTGGTTTTACAGTCACACTCCCTCACACACAATTGTTACACAAATCGTAAAGCACCCATGGCAATACATTCATTATTTTTTTCAACAATAAAAGCCTTTTTTTCCTTGCTAAGTCTAAGGAGTCTTTTCTTGGGCTCTCAGCTGGAATAACCAGATAAAAGCGGCTTTGACGCATTAGAACAAAAGGGAATGGGTTCAAATTGCGCCAAGGGAGGTTTAGGCCGGACATTAGGAAAAGTTTTTTCACTGAAAATGTTATGAAACATTGGAACAGGCTGCTCAGGGAGAGTCACCATCCCTGGAGATGTTCAAAAGCCATGTAGATGCGGCGCTTAGAGACATGGTTTAGTGGCGGACCTGGTAGAGGAGGGTTAATGGTTGGACTAGATGATCTTAAAAGTCTTTTTCAACCTAAATGATTCTATGATTAAAACACATGCCTTGTGTGAGAGGGCAACAGGGCACAGGTGCACCGCCAGTATGGACATGGGTTTAATTTCTGCACTTGAGCTCCTCACAGCAACGAGCTCCGCTATTCCCTAGTGCAGCAGATTAAGGCTGGGCATGATCGGAATCAGAACAAGGTGCTTGGGCAGAGCGTACGCACATGGACAGGAGAAGTCTGCCGGCTGCCCCCGGACAACAGCATCACCGACTATATGCATCCATACAGAAGGACAGGGAACTGGTGGAGAAGGTGCAGAGAAGGGAAGGGCCATGAAGATGATGATGGGGCTGGAGCATCTTTCTTATGAGGAAAGGCTGAGGGAGTTGGGTCTGTTTAGCCTGGAGAAGAGAAGGCTGAGGGGGGATCTCAGCAATGTCTACAAATACTTAAAGGGAGGGGGCCGGGAGGAGGGGCCAGGCTTTTTCCAGTGGTCCCCAGTGACAGGACAAGAGGGAACGGGCACAAACTTGACCATAGCAAGTTCCATCTGAACATGAGGAGGAACTTCTCTCCTTTGAGGGTGGCAGAGCACTGGCAGAGGCTGCCCAGAGAGGTGGTGGAATCTCCCACTCTGGAGACATTCCCAACTCGCCTGGACGCCATCCTGTGCCACCTGCTGTAGGTGGACCTGCTCTGGCAGGGGGGTTGGACCAGATGATCTCCAGAGGTCCCTTCCAACCCTTGACTTTCTGTGATTCTGTGATTCTGTGATACAGCACTCTCTGGTTCACTCCCGAAATGAGCCATGTGCTCCTCTTTGAAACACGAAGTAAAATGTCCAGACAAGCAAGAAAAATTGCACTGCCCAAATGCAGGGCGAAGGTACACAGCCTTCCTGTAGGCGAGTATATTAGGAATTAAATCCATCAATGGTGAACATAAATAAAAAGGAAATTACTATCAGAAAAGAATAAATATGAGGGGAAATGGAGATAAATGCATACTGGCAGCTTTAGACTGATGGCAGTCGTTAAGACAAGTCACTCAGTCTGCAAATTAGTCTTTTTTCCCCCCCACAAAGAGCAATTCTATTAATAATAATAGCAACAATATTATGAGTACTAAAAATAAAAACTTATTGAGAATTACAAATGCATCCGTGCCATAAATATTACAGCTACAGCTATCACAATATATAAAAATCCATTTCTTTATGCATACAACATGGATAACTTTATAGCATCTTTACAAAAACAGAACACCAATTAAAGAGTGTGAATATATAGATATAGAAAATTAAACCATCCTCCTACTATTCTAGAGCATCCTGCCTTGCTTATTTTTCTGGGACAAAAAATTCACTCTTGCCATTAATAGCTGCGGTCACTAGGGAAAAAGATGGTATATTTTAAGAATTAAATACACTGAGAAAGAGAAATACTGCCCGTATGAAGGTTAAGGAGATGATTCTATTTTTCCTAGGAGAATCACGCACAAGGAGAAAGCTTTTTTGAAAAGGAAATACCTCCTCTCTCTTCATGTACCTCCCCGAGAACTCTCAATCCAAGAGACTTTTGACTGCTACAGAAAACTCTTGCCCTTTCTGGGAAGGGTTCAGACCTTTACTGGGAATCTTTGGCCACACACTCTTCTGGCATTATATTATGATACTAAATTCTTCATCAAAACTACCAGAAGCGAAAGGTCAGTGGTTTGCACCTTCTCATTTCAGGCAAGTTTTAATTAACGTACACATTTTAAAAACAAAAATGTTTTACATTTTTATCAGACTGTAATTTCCTTCCCTTTTAGTTGCTTGCGGGATAGGACTGGTAAAAGGGAGATGAATGTATCCACAGCCATCCTTCCATTCCGTATCCTGGATCCGTCTCACTTGGTTGTACGTTAGAGCCCAAAGATATCCAAATATTTACACGGCAAAATGCATTGCAGCCCAGGGCATGGCCAGAATCCCTACTTCAGGCAATCTGATTGCCAAGTTGTGCATCCAAAGCAAACAACGGACCACAGCCCTAAATTTCTATGTTGATATAGTAAAGATACGTCGCCTCTTCCTCAAAGATGATGAAGCATGATCTAAGACTTCCTTAATGGAATTCACTAGTTAGCTGAACACCCTACACTGTCATGACAATGGCAAAATCAACTATGAGCTGGCAGAGCAGAGTAATTTACATTGACTTGAAGGTAAAACTTGTCTTAATAAAATTAGAGCTTACGGTCTGAATGCAATGTGTGCTACTGCCAACGCTCTGCTTTCAACTGGGAAGGAAACAGTTATCCAAATAAGGCACAGGTCAAAGTCTAAGCTTTGTAAAATGAACAGAAATCATGGCTATATTTGGGGGGGAAAAAAAAGTAAGATTCAGCCAAAAATCTTCAAAGCTGGTTTTCATCAGGATAGCAGCTAAGTCTGTTACTGAATGAGACTCAAGCAAGATTCGGCGTGGCTCCCAGTAACAGGGAATTCTCAAGACAAGCAGAGCCCAATTTTTCATTTATCTATAAAAGGTCCACAGTTTCTTGTCTTAGTTTTTAAGAGACCATAATTGTTTACTCTAATGGGAAAAAGAAATACTGAGATTGGTTCGAAGTTTGACAATAGCTGGGTTTCATCTATCTGGATCATCCGAAAAGAACTTTTTATTCTTTCTCTGTAGAATTTTAATTTAATTTTTTTTAAAAAGAGAGAAAACTGAACAGAACATTACAAAAGATCCAGAATAGTTTCAATGGCCATTTTTCCTCTCTAAAAAATGAGGCATTGGTTATCAGCAGCCTACTGGAAAGTCCAAGCTATCGGAAGCACGCACCATGAGTAAGAACGATAAGCTAAATCCAGCTTAAAAATACAGCACTTGCTTGACAGTCGAGTGCTGAATGTTAAGTCCTCACTTTTTTTGCCCTTAAAAGATACTCCTTCATTGCCTGTATATACTAAACATACTCCGATAAAAATGTGTGAAAACAAAATACAGCATATAGAAAATAGCAGCAGCTTGGAACATTTATATGATCAATTCTTAACAAATCCCTGATACATACCCAAAGAAAAAGTCAACAAATGATGCATGAGGAAATAAGGCACAGGTTTAGCTCGTCTGCTGGCAGGCAGGTTTTTGCATGGGTTTTTTTGAGACATTTTTTCACCTTTCATGTGTTAGAACAAGAGAACTACACGTGAGTGAAAAGGTAACAGAAAGAGAAAGCTTGCTGTAAGAGCCACTGCGGCCAAATTTTGGAAAAAATGGTTTAAATAAATTACAAGCAGGGTGTTTTTTTGGCAGATCAGAGGTGAACAGAGATGATTTTTACATACACACATGACGAAAATTCTCCAGGTATGCACGGGAATATGCCAAGGATAAAACTGAGACAAAGATTCTGACAGGACAGAGGATCAACTGCAGTGCTAAGAAAGGAACTTACTTCGTCCAGACACACACGCGGCAAGAAAATATTTTATAAATAGAGTTGAATCTGCTTTCAGTAACTGCACAGACTGTTGTACATTGTGCCCTTTTCTCTTCCTGGGCTTCAGACGGCTGAAACAAAAATAAGGCGAGAGCAGGGCCAAAGTGACCTCCTCCTCCCTCTTCCTCCTCCTCCTCTAGGAAACATCAGGAAATTCTGGTGCCTGTTCACTCCGGTGTCAAGGTTTAAGCCCAACGAGCAGCTAGGACCACACCACCACTCGCTCGCTCTTCGCCCCGGTGGGAAGGGGAAGAGAATGGGAACAGTAAAAGTGAGGAAAAACTCAGGGGCTGAGATAAAGACAGTTTAATTAATAGGTAGAGCATAAGCCACGCAAGCAAACAGAGCAAAACAAGGAATTCTTTCCCTGCGCCCCATGTTCAGGTGGGTGTCCAGCCATCCCCAGGAGCACAGGGCTCCATCACGCTTAACGGTGACTTGGGAAGACAAACGCCACCACTCCAAACATCCCACCTTCCTCCTCCTTCCCCAGCTTTAGGTACCGAGCATGACGTCACATAGAATCATAGTGTCATCTAGGTTGGAAGGGGCCTTCAAGATCATCCAGTCCAACCATCAACCCAACATTGCCAAACCCACCACTGACCCATGTCCCTCAGCACCACGTCTGCCCCGTTGGAAAACACCTCCAGGGACGGTGATTCCACCACCTCCCGGGGCAGCCTGGTCCAGCACTTGACAACCCTTTTGGTGAAGAAATCGTTCCTAATAGCCAATCTATATGGTATGGGATACCCCTTGGGTCCACTGGGGTCAGCTGTCTGGGCTGTGTCCCCTCCCAACTCCTTGTGCGCCCCAGCCTGCCACTGGCAGGGCTGGGTGAGGAGCAGGAAAGGCCTCAAGAGCTCAGCAACAACCAAACCCACCAGTGCACTGTCACACTGTTCCCGTCCCAGACCCCAACCACAGCCCCAACCTGTTAACTCCATCCCAGCGGAAGCCACCACACTTGGTTCCATAACAGCCTCCAGTAGAACCCAGCCTGTGCCTACGCCGACAGCCCAGGATCCATGTCCAAACTCATTCCCATACCTGTTATCAAACAGGGGTTCCCCACAAGCCATCCACGAGATCAAACCCCAACAGAAGAGAAGCAATTGAGTCCTCTGGAGCACCTGGGGCCCGTGTCAGCGCTCACAACTTCTGCTCACAAGGGCAATGTGCTTTTCCCTTGAGAAGACTAAAGGCAACGTCAGAAGAGCAGCGTAGCTGGTACTTGCTGCCATTTAGCATGCGGCTCTGCAGCGCTCCAAAAACATTAAAGTTACTGACATGTCTGAATTCCCAGATGACTTTAGGCTCTGCTCTCCGAGAGGACGCCGACAGCTTTACCTAGAAAATGGCGCACGAGGAATAAATTTTGATAAATCAGAGTAAGGGAAAGGATACTAAACTGACCGTGAGCTCTAGGCTATCTTGCAGTATCTTGATGAAACTATTCCGTACGAAAGCACGGTGAAATATGTCTGTGATTCTATGAAAATATGTTGCTGGAGAAAGTTTAAAGTAAGCCGCGTGGTACAGATCAAATGTTCTTTTCTTCAGTAATTCTAGCAAACGTGAGCTTGTAGAGAAGATACGCAGACAGAAAATAAATATATATTCATATTACCTTTTCCTCCAGTGGTGTACTACAGCTATTCCCTAGGAAAAAAACTAAAACAAAACAAAAAGCCCATTACCATCAGCTCAAAACCAAAAGGCTGCTAAAAGCTTAAACCCTACATCCAGGATGTGCTTTTAAAAGAAAACACACGCCCTCTTTTTTTAGCTTGCTCTAACATTTGAGCATGTTTGCAGAGAGCATCAACCTTTTGGAAGCAGAGGGGGAAAAAAAATAAGCGAACAAAACGCTAGGAACACAGGAGAAATGTTATTTGGAATGCTCAGAAATAACTCCAGCTCGAGTCAGACCCCAAACCTCATCTCGCAATATCAAAGAGCTTGCAAAGGCAAGTGTCCTTCTCTTGGGTATATTATCCCACTGAATGCATAAGCCATATGAATCGTTTTGTCAGTATTAGATCTCAACACAACGGGGTATAACATCCCCTCACCTGGAACATCCCCAGTACCTTCCATAAATCTGTACAGAGCAAGTCATTTTGGAAGCAGCGGTTTTCATGTGAGTAAAATCACTTACAGACACTGGAATTTTTTTCTTTCTCGGCCCTCCGCTCTTCAGTGGAGTTCGTAAGAATCTAGACGTATATTTAGAAAATGAACAGGCAGCACAGCTCAAAAATCCCCATCGATTTTCCTGTGAATTCCTAGATTGAGGCTGCAATAGGTTTTTATCTCATACATTAAAATCTAGATAAGTCCTGACAACGTATCCTAGGCAGAATTTCAATTTGAAGCCGTGTCATACATAAGCAATATGTTGATTGCTCTAACCAGCAATTTCTGTGCCATCATTGATCAAGATGCTGAACTGGATCACAATTTGTCACTCGATGCTATGCAAACTAGACTGTAAACGCTGATTTTCTTTGCTGTCCCACAAAGACAGGTCAAGCGTGACCCTGACGTCCCTATCTACAGCAGTACAAGGACTGCTGCCTTCCCAAAAACTGGCTCTTGGCTTTGTTTCATGTAACAGCCAGCAGCCAAAGTTATCCAATTCATTCCCAGCAGAGAGTTGTGTTGTGCCAAGAACTAAGGAACGCTCCAAGTCCCCAAAAGCCACCGTGAGACACCATCTTACAGCCCCCGTCCACCACAGAAGTGATGAAACCTCCTGTCTCCACCTGCTCTACCAACGTGGTCCAACATGTTGTAGCCCGTCAGCTACTGTCCAAATGTCATCAACTTGGTGTTTGTCTCCATTTAACCCAGGGATTGAAGCTGCTCCAGAAGTTTTCAAAAACTTTTCCGGCACTTTTGTTCCAGTAATTCCCCATTTTTCAGACCCAACATGCAATCTCTCAACAGGAGGAAGAGAATCGCTTAAGGGATGAAAAACTACACACAACATATCTTTATCTGCTCCATCCAGTCTCATGCTATTCCTTTGTGTTAACTTCTGTGTTCCCCAGTACATATCACAAAACTATTACATTTGGCTTCAGAAACATTTATTTTTAATCATTCCTTAGCAAGCCAGATGAGAAAAGACACCTATCCTTGGGGAAACACAATAATTTAATTCAATGCATTAACAAATCTTTCCCTTATGCTACGATCTTAGGACAACTCCAGTAAAGGAAAATAACAAAGAAGATTTAAGGTAACAACAATTTAAAGCAACAAAATCAGAGTGGGTTATTTTTTAGAGGAGCGTTTTCCCCCAGAGAAGATCCTGGTATTAATTACAGCAGGACCAGATTATCTGCCCCCTTAGACAGGATTCCAAATGGTCATTAGAAAAAAATAACCATACTGCACCAGTGCAAAGAAGTCAAAAGAAGAACAGACGCCTCGCAAGAAATGTGAGGCTAAAAGGGAACCACCAGATTCCTAAAAAAGAGACAAAGCACTGAAAAACGGTGCTTTGAAATCCTCTTGCTTTGTTTTATTCCAAAGGGAAAAGAACATATACTACACGCACAGCAGCAGCTGAATAATAAATACCAATCCAGCTTAAAACAAGATTCAACCCCAAATTCAGTCCGACTCACCCCTTTGTCAGCGTGGTTTCAGCCTGGTTTGTCCTGATCCGAAGAACTACTGATTTGGAAAGCAGAGAAAGCTGAGGTGAGAATAAAGGGAAATGTAAAATAATAAGCGTATTGATAAAAGATCCAAGTTACTTGAGGAACTGAATTTGCAGTGACACCCTGAGACTTTGCTCTCCCAACTTCCCCAGAGGAAATACAGGATTGCAGGAAATACAGTTTGCAGGAAGGAGCTGAATTTAGAGAACCTGGAAGTGTTTTGAAATGTATGCAAGAAGCCAAAAAGAGAAGAATTACAGAAATTAACTGATCACCCTGGCACCTTCATTGCAACAAAGGAACAAAGTAGGATATTCTGTAGGACAAACGATGCAGATGGAGACATCATCCTGCAGAACGCTGGAGGTAATTTCATTTGAAAGATGGAGTCGACAACCCATTGTAATTAAACAAAGACAAGAATAACGCAGCAATGACCTAGGTAGGTGGTTTGGACAATTGCCTTTGGATTTGGCTGCTGCCTTTGGGCTTAACTGGAGGAAAAAAAGCACGTTGGGATGATGTTAATTAGCACCATACTGCTGGAGATTTGGTCATGTTTCACACTAACCACTTAAAAATCAGCAGGAAGCTAAATTTTGAAACCACCTCAAAATTAAATTCCCACTGGATTGGCTGTTCAGATCAAAGACAATGAAGGTCAGAACTCAGGGGTTTAAAAGTAGGAGAATTATTATTTTTTAATCACAAAGAAATAATCCTTTCAAGACAAATATATAGGACGTGATTTTTTTTTTCCTCCCCCCTCCTAAGCTTTTTTTGGAAGAGAGAAGAATAATCTACAGGGTGGATTAGAAGAAAAATCTCTAGGATTGCCAATTTTTTTTTTACTTTTTTTTTTTTTAATATAGTGCTGATCTGAAAAAGTAAGATCTGGTCATTTCTAGGGCAGCCATAAGGAATGCACACATGGCAGAAGTTACGTGCCAGCTTTTTGAGCCCTCATCTGTTCGTTTCCTTCTCAAGAGCTGCCCGGAAAATGCACCCGCTGGGCCACATATCCATGTGGCAGGAGACCGATATTCAACACATTCGCCGTTTCATCCATAGTGACAACTTAGTCCTGTTTGCACGAGTCCCTCCTCCTCTGGGAAAAAAAGGAGTTGATCCATGCCATACCCTGCTTACGCTTGGTGCCTGTTCCTCCAGGAACCGGCCTGATAAGCCTTCCACAATTTAGAAACTTGGTAGATCCTGCTTATGCCTTCCATTCTCTGACAGGATACACATCACATCCCAGAGCTGGAAGGCGCTCAGGTCTCACAAGTTTGTCTTTGTTCCCACATTGGCGGACAGGAGCGAACGTCCAACCGTCTTTGTAGGAGAGAGAAAGCAGCCATCCAACCCAAATGCAAATGGAGTCCCTTTTGGATCCTCATTTTCTCTTTCGTTAACAATACAATGAAATTAGAACCAGCTGGACCTCCTGCAGTCCCAGCTTTGCCAACCAAGAATTAAGAGCATTGCAGCCAAACAGCTGGGACCCGGGATGGGTTGTTCATCCCCAGTTTACACCAATTTGCCCCACGGGTTCTGCTGTCCTGCTAATGAGGCCTGCAGAGAGGCTTCCACAGAAACCCTAAGACGACCCATGGGTGGAGGCTGCTTCATTGTTTGGAGAAAGGGAGAATTTAGAGGGCTTTTTGAAAGTGTTTGCCCACCTTTTATTCTTTTCCAGACAGTACAAAATAAACTCCTGGACATTGCCTGTTAGTCGTCTGCTTCTCTCAGATGTTCCTATTAGGAGAACGCCCTAAGGGTTCCACCAAACTGGAGACACTTTGCATGGACTGTACAAAAAACACAGCAGGTCCACCAAGTTTATGCATTAATGTTAAAATCCAAGAATCTAATGAGACTTACTATCTAGACAGCTGGAACCAATAAAAAGAATTCACTAAGGTCACTAAAGTATTTGTAAAAAGGAAGTCCAGGCCATAACCCTTTGTCAATTGATTCCAAATAATAGCGCGAGTTGAGGAAAAGCTTTCCTGCTTGAGGTCAGGAGAA
The DNA here is from genome assembly GCA_013400795.1 of Pluvianellus socialis. NCBI lineage: Eukaryota > Metazoa > Chordata > Aves > Charadriiformes > Charadriidae > Pluvianellus > Pluvianellus socialis. The sequence goes on from VZTS01014947.1 coordinate 110,965, forward strand.
CTGGGTTCTGGCACCGCTACCCAAAAGCCCGTGGTTTTTTCCCCTTGCTTCTACCTGCTCAGTCTGAATGACAAACCACTTAGACGGCATCTGGTCATTTTTCACATATATATCATAAAAAGTATAATAAGGCCTTTCTCTCCAGCACAGTTTTTGAGCCCCACTATCACACTAGCAGTAACATTAAACATACATTTAAAAGACATGTAGACGTGGTCCTGAGGGACATGGTTCCGTGGTATTTTGGCCTTGCTGGGATAACGGTTAGACTTGATGATCTTCAAAGGTTCTTCCAATCTAAACGATTCTATGATTCAGCAGAGTTTTATAAAACGTCACCAGTGGAAACAGTACGGTTTCTTCTCCAGCTACTGTGAAAACACATCCTCAGGATGCAAAACAAGCCCAACAAATCCTTCCGTACTTACTTAGGCACAGGCTCTCATTAGCATCAGAGCAGATTTTTGGAGAATGGACATTTCATAGAATCACAGAATCACTTGGGTTGGAAGAGACCTCCAAGATCATCGAGTCCAACCATAAACCTATGCCAAAACCACCCCTAACCCACGTCCCTCAGCACCACGTCTGCCCGGCTTTTAAATACCTCCAGGGACAGCGATTCCACCACCTCCCTGGGCAGCCTGTTCCAATGCTTGAGAACCCTTTCCGTAAAGAAGTTTTTCCTAATAGCCAACCTAAACCTCCCCTGGCACAACTTGAGGCCATTTCCTCTTGTCCTGTCACTTCTTCCTTGGGAGAAGAGGTTGACCCCACCTGGCTACAACCTCCTTTCAGGGAGCTGCAGAGAGTGAGAAGGTCTCCCCTGAACCTTCTCTTCTCCAGGCTGAACAATCCCAACTCCCTCAGCAGCTCCTCATGAGACTTGTTCTCCAGACCCCTCACCAGCTTCGTTGCCCTTCTCTGGACACACTCCAGCACCTCAATGTCTCTCCTATAGAAGCCAGATTTCAAAGTTTACAGTCAACCTCACGTGAAGCTACTCGTAGCCTCCTGCTTTCACATGAATCCATGGGACCGATCACACAGAGGGGCCTTTACCTTTTGCTGGGTCCTTGGCGTTGATTTTTGAAAGAATACTTACAGTCGTACAACAGCTTTTAAATAAACAACTTGCTCAACAGGGGTAGCTTTAGTCACTGCAATTTGATACGGAGCAAACAAAACAAAACAAGCCTGGTATTGCTCATTGCCCTGTTAGAAAATATGGCACAGGAGGCAGTGAAAAACGGGCAGTCATTTCTTTTCTCCCAGCTGATACATATCTTATTTATTCTTTCTCGTAATGTGTGAATGCTGTGCTGTGCCCTATTTTGTCTTCTGCCTCAATTAAAATGTAAATTTCTGCAGCCCATCTCTCTAATTCCAAACTGCTCCAGGCAGGGGAATTTAAACTGCTTTTAATAAAACCAACTACAGATGCTGCAATAAGACTCCCTTTCAGAACATTTGAAATCTATATTTTTTTAATAGTAGCCTGTGCATTATGCAGTTACGTCATTGCTGTGAACCTTCCCATTAAAGCAGGATCTGGAAAGATCCAATAAATAAGGGGCAGAATCCCAGCTGGTTTTATGCGTACATACACATCCCCCATACAAGCCCAAACACGCATACACGCCTCCCACTCCAACAATTACTTATACTAACTGTCATTTCTTTTCCTTGTGGAAGATGAGATAGAATACCCTGTGGTCCCTCTGCTTGAGCCCGGCATCTTAGAAACTCTCAAAGCCTTTCCACCAGCCAAGATCTACAACTCATCTCCGGCAAAGTCAGTTTTCAGTCAAGATTCCACTAACCTGCACGGACAAGAAGTTGTGCTGGGTATTCCCTAATTCTCTTTTTCCCCTGCTTCTGTAAAGTCTGCGAAGTTCAGATGTGTTCTATCTGGAGTACTTAAGAGTCACGCTCAAATTTAGAATAATGGTACGTGAAGGGCTTGTTTCTGACCGTGGAGTCTTACCATCCACCTGTCTCTACCAAACTCAACAACCACAACTCAGAAAACCCCCCCAAAAATCATAGAGCCGGGGAAACCCCTTACACCGACAATCCCTGCCACCTCCCTCCATGACATGGAGATGATCGTCACATTTATGGAAGTAGTCTTGGAGAAACAGAGGAGTCGTGAAAGTTTCTCATGCCAAAAAAACTACAGAGGATTTGCTGCCAAGCTGACAAATACAAGCCAGGACACCCATAGGTATTCCACCACATTTGTCCCAGGCAAAATCCTACAAAGGGAGCACCAAAATCCTAAATTTCACCACGATGGAGACCTACAGCATAAAACAACCCGTTACTCACGCTGACAGCATTACACTTTAAAGCAAAGAAGAGCCTATGGAAACAATCACAGTGCTGTTCATCACTCCCCGAATGTCTGGAAAACGAGTGTTTTCATTCTAAACCCCTTTCTAACGCAGATTTGCACAGAGAATGAGAGATGGTTCAGATGCTGGCCTGTTGTGCTTGCCCGATCCCTAAATTAGTATTTACAGGTCTTATTCTGAATTTCATTTCACCTCTACACCTTTTGATGATGGTTCATTTTTCACCGTTTTTTCCCCAGGCAAGTATCAAAATGGGTAAAAAGCCCAAAAAACAAACCCCAAAGAACAAGCGGCGCCAGCAGGTAAAGAGAGCTGCCAATACGGAAATCCCATTTCCAGCAGGGATGCTCCGAAATGACAAATGGGGGGAAAAAAGGACTCATAATCGCGGCGGTGCTTTTACTCTCCCCCTGTCTCCACAGGGTACCAGAGCTCTCCTGGGATTTCCCCCCAGCCAGCCTGCAGAGGATTTTTAATTTCAAATCCAGAGAAAACGTTCATCTGTTTTCCAGTCAAGAGAATGACAAAATTTTAAGATTTTTCCAAGATTTAGAAATTAAGGGGAGAACAAGATTCAATGAAGCAAAACGCAAGAGCCCGAAATCTCTCCTTTGCCCAGTCTCAGACTCAAATGGGAACTTGAGGAGCAGGAATTCACATCATGTTGATATTTGTTTCTTCATTAGCATAAAATCTTGAGAGTGAAGATGGAGCTTTGAATCTGAGTGCCAGAAAAGCCAAGGTATTTGGTTCAGAGGTGGACTGAAGTGTTCATGTTAAACTGCCTATTACTGCATTTCTTCTACACCTTTTTTCATCCTGTTTGACATTTCGGTTACGAAGGATGACTGATCTTGTCCCTTTTTCATTGATTTCAAACATTTGGTTCAGTAAGGTTTTAGAGCTACAAGCAAACAGATTTGGCGGGTGTAAAACAGAGTTTTGAGTTACTTAAGTTCATAGAAGTATTACTACATACTATCTAAAAAGCACCTGTATTGCTGCAGGTTAGCGGTTGATGTGCTCATCCACACGTGTTTTGCTGGTATTTCAGGCTTCCCATGAAACTGGCCACATATGATCAATATTGCTAAATATTTGACACTGTGATTCTGTACCTAAATCAGATATAACCAAAGGCAACTCCCTCGGTTACTCTGAACAATTCCACATGCAGCAAGCTACCATGTTCTTCTTCACCCTTAGAAACCCTTGGCACTTTATGGGATGTAACATGAATTAAAAATTCTAAACTCAAGGCAGGTTGGGGGGGGAGATCAAACACAGCCCTTATTTGCCACTCAGCAATTGAACTTTGGGGTTTTTTTGTGTGATTGTTGGTTGGTTGTTTTTTTTTTTCTGTGTGACCCTGACTCAACTATTTGAAAGACAACTTCAAAACTACCATCTCAAAGACACATGGATTCCAAAAACTTTGTCATTTTAATTCCCCATCATGAATTCAGCCAGCCCACAGAGGACTGGAAACTCCTCTCCTACTGATATAAATATGAGAAATCCCCTCCAAGAAGATTTTAACAGCTTTTTCGCGGTGCACTCTAACACTCTTTAAAGAACACTATTGCAAAATACTGGCAGATGTGCGCGGTACCTGTGAAATTTATTTTGGTCAACTTGCAAATTGAAATTATATTTTCAGCAGGTTTTTCAGCTGAAAAAAATTTAAGGCTTCAGAAAGCTTCCTTATTTTCCCCTCTCTCTAGAAGCCCAGGGGCCAACAGGCATTTTTCTCTTTGTTTTATTATACGCAACAACAGCGACAAATACAAAACAAATCACTGCAAGAGTGGCCATAGCACAAAACTAACAGAAGCAGAACAGTCACGCTGGTATGTCAAGAAGTATGCCGTTACACCCACGTGTATCTCTACTGATATAGCAGCAATGAATTTTCTATCACAAAACCTAAAAATATGGCCCCTTTCCAAGGTGGGAAACACGCTGGAGAAAGATTTGCAAAGCGCTAAGCTCTGCTGGGCTCAACTTTTTAAAAAATGTGAGAAAACTCCCTTAAGAAATTATATTTTCTGCGTCTTTGTTATTCCAGAAGTATTTTTTTCAGGTCTAATAAACCCACTCATGATTTTAGAAAAAAGTAATTATCTTTTTTTGTAAAGGTTAAGGACTTGTTAATTACGTTTAATTTTGTTACAAAAGGCTGAAGTTCTTGAACTGAAGATGAAGCATTAAGAAAATAAAGGTTTCCTTATGAACTTTTCAAGTATTGTTCTTGACATCCAGATACTATAAAGTCTTGTATTTATATGCCCAGATGTCATCGCAATCACTTGTATTAAAAGGAGAAAATGCCATTTGGTAAGGGAAACTCTGCAGTACTCCTCATTTTTTATATCCAAGGATCTTTTATATCTAAGGATAAGAGTATTAAATTTCATCAGAAGTTCAAAATGTCCGTTCACCTGGGTAATTTGTATTCTTTCTTCTCCAGACATGATCTACAAGCCAGTCTCGCTTCTCCAGACACGATCCAATTCTTCGGTCCCATCCTGCCAGCACCCCAAGCGAGCGGTGCTCAGCAGAGGTCCACGTGGAAGCTGCCATTCCCTTCTCTTCCCCCCGAAGCGGAAAGTGGGAAGAAGAAAACCAAACCTCCCCCTTTCCCCATCAGCACACCTTGAAGACAAGGAGACACTTCATCCTTAAACCCTGTAGGAACCACGTGGGGATGTCTCTTCTTCCCCAAACCTGAACATTTAGGTCCTGCTCTTATTGCCCAGCCGACTGATGCCGTCAACTCAAGAAAAAGAATCCTATGAAATATTTATCCCGGTTGCAGGATGGATGCGCAGGGACGAGCAAAGTAGGAGCCTCAGCTACTCCTTCTTACCTTGGCTGAACTGTTCCTCCTTCCTCCTCGGTTTCATTTTGTTTTGAATGCAGATGAAGCAAAGTTAACAGTCTGCCGCCCCACGTTAAAAAAAAAAAAAAGATATAAAGCCAACGAGACACACAACAGCAGATTCAACGATGCATTTGAAGATAATGTGGCACAACAAAGCCACAAAGCAGACTTAACTACAAATGCTGAATAAATATAATTTCTGCTTTTAAGGAGAACTTACCAGGGCCAAAGGCAAACGCAAGGAGGATGCTGGGTGAAAGGGAAAACAGAAAAGCAGGGAAATGAGAAAAGAGACTACACTAGATTGTGGTTTCCTCTGAAAAAGAGCTTTTATCCAAGGGCCCCTCACAAAGATACCCTTATCGCACACATATATAAGCTGCTCAGAGTTTTTATCCCTCTCTTGTGAAGATAAAGATTCAAACAAGGCTGACGCTGCTCTCGGTGGGTATTTTGGTTGCGTAAAACCACAGGGATGAGGTGTGATTCCTCTCAGACGACTTCATTGGAATATTGTCTGTTTTCAGGCGCTCGCCAAACCATTCCCCAAACCACTGGGAACGGCCAGAAGCTCACCGGGAACTAAAGGAACCTGGACATCCCCTGTGCTAACCCTGCCGTGGTTCCAGTGGCGCTGAGCGTGGGAAAGGTTTCGGGAACCGGTCGGTAATTCCCAACAGATAGCTGGGGAGCAGCAAAACTGTGACACCTCAAAGAGCGACTAATCGGATCAGGATGTGAAGGTTCCTAAATAGAGAACTCAGCATAAATGCAACAGTAGGTACAAAAAAAATCTGAACTGGCTCTGCCAAATGGCAAGTTTAATACAGAAAACTGGTTTTCTCAGTAAAAGCTACTAAAGAAAAGTCTCTGGGACAGAAAACATTAAACATCCCCCCACATTCCACTCCCCAAAGGACAGGGCAGGGAGGCAGAGAAGTTCTTCCCTCCTACCCACAGCAAAATCAGACGGCGTTGGGATGCAAGATCACAACGATGTCCCACCACCACTAACCCGCACCAAATTTTAAACTATTAGAGCTTATAGCCAAAAACGCCAATTCTAATCTTCCTCCCCTATGTTCTCCATGCCACCCATGTCAAAACTATTGATTCTTTGCTCTAGATAGTTTTTGTTTTTTCTGGTTTCAGTCATAAGTTTAAGAAATAAAACAGAATCCAAACGCTCACTGGGAAAACGCTAAATCTCTTGATGTTTTTCAGTTGACAGGAAGAGGTCTTCCACCAGAAACATCCGAGTGAGGTGCAGGCAAACCAACCAATACAGCTGGGAAAGCATTCCATGCGCTCAAAATACCATAGAGACAGTCTCACGTGAAAAACATTCAATTTCCTAAATAATTTGATCTATTAATTTCATTTACAAAAAATCCTGGCTTGGAAATATGTATTTCTAAGCAAGCTATTTAATTTCATTTTTCTTTTTTTTTTCCCCCCAGGAAAAAGAAGCCCAAATTGTTTTTTTCGCTATAAAAGTGCCGTTATTGAATAGATGTAATCACCTCAACTGTCTGTGACAACGTTGCCTGAAAACATGTTGCGGGCAAGGCTGCCTCTCTTCCAGCTCCACCTGCCAAGTTCATTTATAAATATGGATTATAACATCAACCAAAATCGTTTCATTAACCGAGAGGCCACGATTTTACATCATTCTACAACCCTAAATAGAACAGAGGTATTTACCTGTAAATATTACAGCTCCTATGCATACAATACATTGAAAGACCACGGCTTGTGCTCTCTTCAAGATGACCTGAAGCTCCTCGATCCCCAGCCCGGACATACCCACCATCCTGCAACACCCACCTTGGGCACTGGTTTTATGCAACAAATCCATATTAGACAGTCACGGAGAAAAAATTCTCTTTTTCAGTGGCACCTATGGTACCAAAGGGAAATTCCCACCTTGTTTGGCAAACAGAACTCCACAGGCGACTCGTGCACCTGATGCTCATGGTAAAAAATGCTTCTATTTACCCACAGAAATATTAGAAAAGGACATAAGCAAGGACAAGTTGTCCCCATTAAGCATTAACTGATGGCCTCCGGGTCAGGAACTGCTTAAAGCTGTGAATTATCTAAGTCTGCTGTGTTTTGGGGTTAAGAGAATAAGCCCAAAACAATGCTGCAGCGTACCGCAGGCGCTGCAGCGCAGCATCTGCAGAAGGAACCGTTACTCCACAAGACAAAAAAATTGGCATGGAACAGTTTCGCTTTAACCCTTTATCCAACAGGGTCGTTTTTCTTTTCACTCCTTTTCTACTGACGCTACTAATGGGAAATCAGAAGGCGGAAAAGAAAAAGAAAAAAAAAAGAAAAAGTAAAATGGTTTGTGATAAAGAAGCTACTTGTACAGCGGAGGAGGAGGAGAAAAGATAGTGGGGAAATCATTAAAATCTTTAGTGTTTACTGAAAAGCAAATGTGGAAGCTATTTCTAGCCCACAGATCTCGCCAATGATTTCCAGCACTGCTGGACACGCTCCCCCTCTTGAAATTTCATCCTTCAGTGGTTTCCATGATTCTGCCCTCGCCCAGTTCTCACTATCTTTATAATTATTCCCTAAATGCACCTTTCAGAAGCTTCTCCTAACCTTTCTGCGACACGTGAGCTTGGCCTCGACAACGAGCCAGAGGCATTTGCATAATGCTTGGCACCAGGGCAGCTCCACAGCCTCCAGCGCCCACCTCGGGCTCAAAGATCACCATCTTACTGCTCCTCAGACAGCCACTCTCTGCAGAAGAAAACGACTGAGGTTTTTTTTATCATTTTATCGGCGGAGAACACTTTTTCCAGCATCCATCTACTCACAAAATAAGTAGTGTCTGACACTTCTCAAAGAACATCAGGTTTTTACATTGTGAACAGCAGAGAGCAGTGGCTTGTCCAAAGTCTCCCAAGAAAGGAACAGCGCAGGTGGGCACCAAAAAGAATCATAGACTGGTTTGGGTTGGAAGGGACTTAAAGATCATCCAGTTCCAACCCCCCAGCCCTGGGCAGGGACACCTCCCACTAGACCAGGTTGCTCCAAGCCCCGTCCAACCTGGCCTTGAACCTCCAGGGATGGGGCAGCCACAGCTTCTCTGGGCAACCCCGGCCAGGGGCTCACCACCCTCACAGGAGAGAATTCCTTCGTACCCTCCTCCTACCCTGTAATGCGAGCATCTTTTTTTTAACAACCCAATTTAACCCAAAAAACCCCCCACGTCCATTTTTTTTTTTAAGGGGAATAATTTTCTGCCAGCTTCAAGAAGTAAATTTTTTGCACATAATAGCTTGTTCTCCTTCAGTTATTCCACAGAAATCAGTGGGAAGAGGAACAGGAAAATAGAAATTAAATAATTAAAGGTTTTGAAGAGGTCACAGAAGAGATAACTTCACATTAAAAAAGAGTATTTACTAGAGAGACGTCCTTGTGCTGTTGCATAGAGATGGCCAAAGAAATCTTCCGTGCTACAAACTAGTGTGAATCAGAGACTGAAGATTTAGGCAAATGGTACACGGGTAGGAACATAAAAACAAAGGAAAAAAGGGGTAAAGAAAGGAAAACAGATTACTTGAGTGAACCAACTAAGCAAAAAGCTATTCAAAAAATACTCAAAATGCTACGCAAAAAAGATACGCTGCTCAAGAGCAGTATGGTCCTACCCAGAGATGATATAAAGTACAGGTCAAAACCAGAAAGAAAAGCTGCATTTTCTGGTTTTTGCTCTACTTTCCCTTTCTGCGCATGGTCGTCTAGTAGGATCAGAGGGAAACAGCTAAAAAATTGTAATGAACGTTCCTCCCCATCTCAATTCTCTTCTTTCTTCCCTAAAATTGCATGCAAAAAAAAAAAATCTGCAGTTTGAATGAAATATTTATATTATTTTTCCTCTTCTCTTGTTCTGCCTATTTACAAAAGGTCCTAGAAAAAAATAGACTACCACCACAGCAATGTGGTTCAAAGTCCTTCTATCCAAAACCTGAAACCCACGTGAATCTCGGCACTACATGTCTCGGCAGCCTGTGCTGTTCCATGCCCAATTTTGGAAAGCTCTTGGAGAACCAAAACACTGAAGCTTATTTAGTTACTCATTTTTTAATTTTTTTTTTCCCAAGGCTCACCTCTCACACCAGTTTTAAAAATGCTGGATGGGAGGTTTCACTTCCAGTTTATTCTGACCCAGAGCTCAGGCTCAAACTGCCCCCAAAAAAGGAGCTTCTGCACAGATTTCCCTTCAGCTCATGGGCAGCATCGGTGACAAGACACTGAAGTCAACTGCTTCCAACTCATAAAAGAGCTCCAGCTTTTCTTAATATCATTCCAACTCCATTCTACAGACCTTGGCATTAATTTGGAAGATACTGTGTTCTCCATGAAAACAAATTGGAGTTCACAATTTCACCTCTTATGTACAAAAATGTGGTTGAAACCACTCATGGTTGTGTCTAATTGGCCTACGGCTATGCTTTAATTAGCTAAGTTGTGACAAAACGGCGCTCACAAACCCCACGCTGCGCATATCTAAGACACCTCCGAGGTTTAAAAAGGGAATAAATAAAAAAAAGAAAGATGTCAGCCATGCAAGTCCTTCAAAACTAACTAAAGTCAAAGTTATTCCAAAAGTACGTTAGAAATGGTGCGTATTTTAAACTCCGGCTTCAACTCAATGTGCAGCAGTCGGGTCCAGTTTCCACAGCTGAGAATAAAGCTCTGCTCGCCGGTGGGGTTGGCATCACTCAGCTGCTGGGGCTAATAGTGGGTGAAGTTGGTATTTCACAGAAATGCAAAGTGGCTGCGTGTGTATATATATAATAAATACCATCACCAGGCACTGGGCCGGCTGCGTTCATTCTCCAATGGAAAATGTTGCCACTTTGGCAGATTTTTTTAGCATCCAGGACCACGTTCTAATCAGATTTTGCACTAAGATACGGAATTACAAGCAGCACAAAAGTAATTTTCTGTTAACCGCGTAACTATATATCTAAATATACTTATGAAAAAGAACTCGCGCTCGTGTTGAACATCTCCCTTGGGCAGCAGGCAAAAAAGAAACCCTGTTATTTCAAAAGCCGCAATTATTTAGCAGTCATAGCGAATTCAGTGCCAGCTTGTTTATGCAGTTCCTATGAACGATGATGCAGCCAGTGTCTAAATTGAGTTCGCTCTTTCCCCCGGCATAGCGAACTGTTTGTCTAAGCTGATAAATGTACATATTAACCCAGCCACCTCGTAGGAAGCCTGTTGTACGCTCGGTTCAATATTTTCTAGTTAAACTAATCGGAATCATTTACTCAAAAGACTTTTGAGAGCCTCTCCCTCGCAACCAGAATATACATACTTCACACGCTGAATTTGAGCCGTCTCCAAGTCCCGAGCGGTTTTAGCAGATCGCCGCTGTAAATACTCTCCCAGCGTCCTACTGAAGCCAACATAAAAGCCTTTCTGGAATCTGAAGAATAGCAAAAAGCTGGAAAAAGGCACAGGAATAGCGCTTAGATACATTCGTTACGAGTAACAGACATTTTTCAGTCTTGGACACTCTGCTGCTTTCTTTTTTAATAATTGAATTTTGGCAGCTGCATTAAGTCGCGTTAACTACGTAGTTTAATGGGAACTACTCCGTAACTGAGTGCAGTTCACCATTCATTTCATTTAGGACCTTTTACAACCATTAATCAAACCAATGGCCAATCACTCTGAATCAAACCAGAGCCAGAAGGCAAAGGGGAGAAAAAAAAGATTTAACAAACGCTGCCATCCATCACCTGTTATGAATAGGGAGCGCAGGGGATCGCAACGTCGTGGAAGCGCAGCAATGCCAACTTCCCCCTTACCTGTGAAACTCTGATTTTAAAGATGTGACATTTCAGGAAAAAAAAAAGAAAAAACCACCTATTTTTCCCTCCATCCCAAAATTTCTCTGCTAATGATGATAAAAATCAGGCTGAAAGGGAACCTGAGAAACCACAGCCCACCCCACCGCCCCAAAGCGGCATCTGCTTTCATCTACGCGTGCAACCTGGTTCTTGGAAGGTTGTTGTAAACCAAAACCAGCTGTAACACAGTCCAAAAATAAATATTTTCTCTAGTTTTAAATGCCAGGAGCGTGCTTTGCAATGAGATCTACATACCTTGACTGCCTTCTGCAAGCACCAGGGTGACGTTGGCAAGCACTTTGCTGCAGAAATTACTCTGGAGAGCTCGGGGAACAGAGAGCAAACTACTCCAAGGTGCAAAAGAAACCACTTCTCTGCTTACAATATATTTTCATGCTATTTTCAATGTATAGTACAAAAGAGGAAAGATGGTCCTCAGCAGTAACCCAGCCGTAGGCTCTTCTCTCCACTGAGACACAGAAAAAACCAGAAAGTCAGATCTGAACAGCCAAGGGTCAGGTTAAGGATTGGGAACCACTCCTGTCTGAGGAAGCTTTCTGCTTAAAACATTTAGGGCTTGGTTTTGTGTTTCTTTTTTTTTAAAAAAAATCTTTTTTCTGTTTTTTTTTTTTTTAAACAAGCTGTTTAAAACAGAGACATCTGTTGTTTTTATTTCGCAAATCCAGCCAGCAAGAGGGGGAAACTCTCATTGCATTCGCGTCTTTACTTACTGTTTTCAAATTATTATTATTTTTTTTTTGGAAAGTATATAGGATGCTCTCCTTAATGGAAAATAGCACGGTGCTAAACCATGCTAATATATTAATTATAATACCATACTATGAAAGATTCCTGGCGTCATTATTGGACATTCACAGAAGCAGCTGAATGCTACTGATAGATGCCATTGCTGAGGAGCCGCACAGTGGAAGAAAATATACTTCTCCGGGTGTCGTTATGTTTTGTGTTATCATGTTTAACCCTCAGAAGACACAGATTTAATTCCTACTTAAATACAAGTACTAAAAAGTATTAACTAGTGTTACGCAACTATTACACAGTAACACAGCAATAAGGCTGGTGCTTTTGAAACACAGGGAATTTATACAGAAAATATGTATTTAATACCCACATACATTAAAAGTTGGTGAAACAGCAGCTGTAAGTCTTCTGGTATCATACGTGGCTCAGTCCCACCACTGAAGCTAAACTTTTCCCTCCAGCTCTAATGCAAAAAACCCCCTGTCCTCCACTTAGAGCTTCAGAAAACAACAAAAGAAATGCATTGGACCAACAAAGGAGCGGCTCAAACAGGCACTCCAGCTCCCAAACCTCACTGAAGGTCAAGCTGACCCCCAACAGCGAACCCACATTTTTCACTTCTCACTGAGTCCCTGTTAATGGTAACTTTTGCGCACACAACTCCCAGCTCCCCTGCCCATTTCTCAACCCAAGGTGGTATTTAAGAACCCAACCAAGAAGCAAGCGAGCAAAGAGAAAAAAAGAAAAAGATTTCAGTCTCCAAAGGTTAAGTAGCTCCTCAGTATCACTCAGGGTCAGAACTGGCTCCCAAAGTTTAGGCATTTCTTTTTCACCGTGAAAACAATCGGCCATCGGCACCATCTCCCCAGGGAAGTGGTGGATTCCCCATCGTTGGGCATTTTAAGATCCAGCTGGACGGGATGCTGGCTCATGTCACCTAGACCATGCTTGTGCCAAGAAAGGTTGGACCAGCTGATCCTTGAGATCCCCTCCAACCTGGGATTCTGGGATTCTAAACCTCATTTAGCACCTATGCCCATAAGCAAAAAATCCGTCTTAAACACACGCGAAGCCCTACGGAGCTGAGAACCCCAAATAGAAAACATCACTTAGAGCTGGCGGAAGGTATCGGGGCAGCAAAGCGTGCCATCACCTGTTGGGACTGGGAACCCTCCACGGGTTCCACGCTGTAAGCCAAGATTTAGACTGGCATGACTGTGAGAGGCACAATTCCCTCCGTGGTGCCGGGAGGAAATCCGCCCGCGGTCCCTGCGATGGCTTCGCACACAAACACGCCACCATGCGCGGCATTTCCGGCAGCAGCAAAGAGAAAAAACAGCTTCTTTAACAAGCTGTTTGGCAGAAGAGCTCTGCAGCTATTGCAGGCTGATCCACCAAAAGGAAAGTTCAAAAATCAGACTATGCAGAGATTTAGTATAGTTAATCTTTCCAACATTCGTTCTCCTGTGGATTCAAAGGGATTTTTATACCAATATTTTTTCCCTTAAACATAAACCTGTCGATCAGACCCAGACACTGCAATTTCCCTACGATCAGCCAAGTGAGTATCGGTACCGCAGAGCTTGTTAGGTATATTTATTTTTAATAGGATTGAATTTAAACACCGTTATCAGAAAACAGCAACACTGGAGTTTCACTCAAGTGCTTTTTACAAGTGTCAGGTGCTGAATAAGTATTTGATACTCGTGACGCACTGATGGGAATTACATTTCCAGAATGGCCTGAATTAGGCACTCAACTCCCAATTCCACCCACGGCAATAAAAATTAGCTGACTGTCCTTCAATCGCCCACCGTTACCAGGATGAGCTTCCCTTTACCTGCAAGTGGGCATTCACCTCATTATTCACAGACTCCATTAACGGAAAAAAAAAAAATCACTCAGAACAAGTTCTTCGAAGCGCTCAAAAAGCAACATAAGAGAGCAAACAGGACTGGAAAGAAAAACCTCTATGGAAGTTCTCAGAGATCAGAGAATCTTGCTGTTCGTTCCAGTCCGGTCTCACACCAGCATCGCAGTAAGGTGAGAGGAACTTTGTGGTAAATAGGTATGGAATAACATCTACACACATTGTATTAGTATATAATAATTATTTATAATTATTATATTGTATTATTATATGGAAGCTGATGCTTTTCCCATAAAGGATTAAGTTAACTCTTAAGTTCACACACACATATATAAAAAAATATATATACACATGGATATATATGTATCTTCTATCTATATATTAAAACACATGGAAGAGACACTGCCAAAATCCTGTTTTCTATGGCGTTCAATGTGCTCGTTCCCATTAAAACAATACCAGATCTTGACTCGATCTACAAACCTGCCAGTCCCAAAGCTATGCTCAGATAGGAAGCTCCACAGATTAACATCGTGCTGTTTAAAAAGGAAAAATACATAATTTAATCAGCTTTAAATTCGCAGCAGAGATATTTGCACGCACGCCTACTCAAATATTGTGTCTGTCTCGAGGGCATTCAGTCATGACATGAGTCTCTTGACTCATTGAGGGTGCTGGATCAGCCAGTCATTCTGCTTGGCTGAACTGCTTTTTGTAGTTTAAGATAGATTAAAAATATATATATATAAAAGCATCAGAATGTCAAGCGTCTTCACACATAAAAGGAAAAGTGCAAAAATTTCTGCAGAAACTGCTGATTCCGACACTTGCGCTGACTCAACTAGACTGCAGAAGCGCCAGGCATTTAGCTATGCAGATGCCAACTTCTACACCATCTTCAAAGGTCCATTAACAAAATACTCTTCATCCACCAGCCTCAGCAAGGACAGGTCCCCTTCCCCCCCACCCCCATCCTTTAAAACTGTTGCCACCCTTATGTTTTTCCTGTTAGTGATGTTGTTTCTCTGCTAGTACTGTAATTTTTAATTTCTTAACTATGAAAAAAAAAATCTTTGAAGGTATTAGGTAATGTTTTGAGACCAGGCACAGGGTAGAATCATGGAATGGTTTGGATGGGAAGGGACCTTAAAGACCATCCAGTCCCACCCCCCTGCCCTGGGCAGGGACACCTCCCACTAGACCAGGTTGCTCCAAGCCCTGTCCAACCTGGCCTTGAACCTCCAGGGATGGGGCAGCCACAGCTTCTCTGGGCAACCCCGGCCAGGGGCTCACCACCCTCACAGGCAGGAATTTCTTCCCGATATCTCATCTAAACCTCCCCTCTTCCAGCTGAAAACCATCCCCTGTCATCCTATGGCTCCACTCCCTGATCCCAAGTCCCTCCCCAGCTTTCCTGAAGCCCCTTTCAGACACTGACAGGGGCTGGAAGGTCTCCCCGAAGCCTTCTCTTCTCCAGGCTGAACCCCCCAGCTCTCCCAGCCGGTCCTCCCAGCAGAGGGCCTCCAGCCCCTGGATCATCTCCGTGGCCTCCTCTGGCACCACTCCAACAGGTCCATGGTACCCCCATAATATTATTTTATTGTCCATACCTGTATTTAGCACCACAGAACCATACCATGCTCTCTGATAGCAATGCAATGGTAGGTAAATGATTTTAAAGGGAAATGTTTCAGCTTCAGTTGCATAAAATTCATCTTAACCACTCTCCAAATCTATTTTTCCTGAATGGAAAATATAACCGGCTTCTGTGAAGCCATTGAACGCTATTGATTAGATAATACATTTTTAAAATTCTCTAAATAAAGGGGAGTGAACACAGGAAGAGTTATTGATCCATCTAGTCCAGCACCTTCATCTTACAAAGCCCGGTTACGTTTCAGCAGGGAAACCCAGTATTTCCAACTGAGTTTGGGTTGCCTGTTCCACAATGATACCCTAAAAAAGAAGCCCCTTCCCAAAGGCTAATTTAAATATTTGACCTTCCTATTTTCAGGTCCCATTAATTTTCTCTCATCTCAGCGAGAAGTAGATATCTCAGCTCCATCAACCTTCTGGGAAAGGTTGGGGGTGACCAAAAGACAGCTTGGCACAAGAGGAGCTGTAGGGATGGAAAACCTATGTGTCACAGACTCAAAGTTACACCTAAAAGAAATATAATGAATGGTATCACAGCTTCCATTTACACCGAATTTTGCAGTATTGAAACTTAGCAGGAAAACAAATGGGAGAGAGAGTCTTTGCTTTGGGGAGAGATTGGGTTTTATGTTCATTTGTCTCATCTTTGCCTGAAGTAAACCACCATGAGATTTATGGCAGATTACTGTGCTGCTTTATCCGCCAGCTCCCATAAACATATGCCCTGCTCCATACAGACCCATAAACTCAGAGCAGAAGATAATTAAATAGTCTGCTCCGTATGTGGTTTCTTCAACAAGACAGCAAGACGTGAGCAAGACTGATTTATCCCTCAGCGTGGGATGGCAGCGGAGCAGATCCTTGGATTACTCACATTTTCTTGGGTTCACCAGCTTCTGCAGAGCGTCTGCCATGGCCATCCACTGAAGACCCACCTGCTTCGCTACAGGTTTATAGGGCTACGAAGATGATGAGGGGGCTGGAACACCTTTCCTGTGAGGAACGGCTGAGGGACTTGGGTCTTGTTAGTCTGGAGAAGAGAAGACTGAGGGGCGATCTGACCAATGCTGATCAATACTTAAGGCCAATGGCATCCTGGGGGGCATCAAGAGGAGCGTGGCCAGCAGGTGGAGGGAGGTCATCCTCCCCCTCTGCTCTGCCCTGGGGAGGCCACAACTCCAGTACCGGGTCCAGTTCTGGGCTCCCCAGTTTGAGGAACATGGAACTGCTGGAGAGGGGAGAGTGAAGGGTCACGAAGATGATGAGGGGGCTGGAACATCTTTCTTATGAGGAAAGGCTGAGGGAGTTGGGTCTGTTTAGTCTGGAGAAGAGAAAACTGAGGTGGGGATCTCGTCAATGCTGATCAATACTTAAAGGGAGGGGGCCAGGAGAAGGGGGCCAGGCTTTTTCCAGTGGTGCCCAGGGATAGGACAAGACGTAATATGGGCACAAACTTGACCATAGGAAGTTCCATCTGAACATGAGGAGGAACTACTTTCCTTGGAAGGTGGCATAGCGCTGGCAGAGGCTGCCCAGAGAGGTGGTGGAGTCTCCCACTCTGGAGACATTCCCAACCCGCCTGGACGCCATCCTGTGCCCCCTGCTGTAGGTGGACCTGCTCTGGCAGGGGGGTTAGACCAGATGATCTCCAGAGGTCCCTTCCAACCCCTAACATTCTGTGATTCATGATAATAGCGGATAGTCTTCCGTACTTTGGAAATTTATTTTTCAATGAGAATATACCAATAGGGTACACCTCTGGCTTTGACTTTTAACTTCAGTAACAGACTATAAGCGCTTTTGTAAATATTTCCGGACTGGTGCACTTGGGCGAGATCAGCCTCAGCGACGGTCACGAAGGAGACGGTAGAAGGCTTCTCATTTTTCATGCTTTCATCGCTGTGTCAAACCGCGTTACGGGGACGCGGGCTTCCTTCTTAATACTGCTCTCTGCCTAAGTGATTCGCACATGCCGACATGATCCACGCCGGGTTTATTCAGTGTTTTCCCTGACCTTCATCTCAGAATAACCATTTCACTACAGGAATTTATGCGGCCGAGTCAGGAGTAAAACTGATTTGCCTGAGACGAGTGGTGCTTACGATCGCTCATTCTTGTCAAAAAAGAGCTAGGAGATTTTATAAGCCACTCGTCTCACGTGGTCTTACACCTTGTATGTGGCTTCTCTTCCGCAATGGCAAACAAAACTAGTGCTAAACACACTTCATGTTAAAAACTGCCTAGTAAAAGGCATTTGCACTGAAAAAAATGCTTCCAAATTGCAGTTTGGCAACAGCAACGGAGCTTATACATATGGATGCTTGCTACAAGTTAGCAATAGTGTTTTTGTGCAAACACAGTCTTTCAGATCCAGGATTTTTTTTTGCTCTTTGCTCCTACTTTCGTTTACTTCAGGCAGTGACCCGAAAGTACCTCAGACCAGCATTCCTGACCCAGCACCATGGGAAGACTGTTCTCCTCTTTGCTCCTCCTTAAGGGACATTTTAGGAAAAAAATTTAAAGTATATTACCCTTAATCTTGATCCATTTAAGAATAGTTGCTTGATTCAAAGGCATTAGTAGTGTGATATGGAATATATGCATTATTATACAAAGAATAGTTGACAAAAATTCAGCTTTCAGAAGACGCGATGTTCTCCCCCTCCAATTATAGTTTGCTCTTTGATACAATTATGGATAACCCGAACACAAATCAGGAAGAAAAAGAAATTACATATGACGGCGTATCAGCAAACCTATCAATTCAGTTGTGACCACCTACAGAAAACTGGGTTTACAGAGTTAGATCTCTCCCAGGACCTGAAATCCCAGGCATTTATCCCACCGCCAAAGAGGGATGCAATCAGAGTGGGATCCCACAAGTAGGTATAGGGTATGGAAAGCTTTTTTTTTTTTGCATTTATGTCACTTTCAAAACATTTAGGGAGTTGGGGTACGGGCCTTGCTTTGCTAAAAAAGCTAAGAAATTATTAGAAAATAATTGCAGTTGACACTGACACATTTAACCATCATCAGATATTTCTTTAAACGCTAAATTCTCTAAAGCTACCAAACGTGCCGATGATTTATATATTAACTAGGTAATCTGCACCAATTTCTATAGTAACTAGGTCATCTGCACCAGACCTTCTAATTTTCGCTACGCAGGGAGATGTGGCTAAAACACTGCCAAAAGACCACGCTACAAAATTAAAATTTAGCAAAACGTATTATCTCTTCTTGCCAATTCATTCACCTCTTGCAACTGTAGGCCCGTGTCCGATGCAGAAAGGGTTATTTTTAGGCTCTTTAAAAAGAACTAACAGGAACCCCATTGTGAAATACTCTCTGTTTCTTGCAAATAGCCTCATTATTTAAAAGATCAAAAGCACCGTGCTACCATGCGATGTAACTAACTTTGATCTGATGTTGTCTACTCAAACTTCAGAGGAGATAATTATTGGACTGTTAAAATTTTCTTTGCACTCTGACTGCCAATGTCTTGCTTATCCCTCTTCGCACTACAGATCCATTAACAATTAACGGATTACATCAATATTAAAAAACGCAAGTCTTGCAAACAAAATACTGATGAGCAATTTATAGCCTGTTAAATAAACAAGCACCGGAACTCTAAGGGAAGACACAGAAATATGTGCATTTGTATCTAGCTGAAGAAGAAAACAGAACTTTTAATTAATTATTCTGTTTAAGAGAGAGAATGATTACATGAGAAACTTTAATGCATTTGAGAGTTTCCTACTGGTAAGGATGGATTCCAAAACCAAACAGATTCTGAGCAAATTACTAGCCTTGGAATATTGCTCTGAAAAGACAGATATCAGGGGATCACTGTCATCACCTCTCCAGTTTACTCATGTAATTTCTTTTGAGTCCTTTGAACATTTTCTGTTATTAATACAAACATACATGAACATGGTGTTTCATTTTCTGTCACGTCTTTCACAACTGAGTGATCTGACTGACAAAAATAAGAAAGGTACATCAATACTGTGCCTAAGTTACAGCTCCATGTTCTTTATCCGCTCCTATCCATGAATGCCACACGAGAACAGAAACTTTACCGAGGAAATCTTTGAGCTACCAAAGAGGGTGAAGGCAACTGCATCTCAAAGCGCATGAAAGTTTGGGTAATTAATTTCCACATGCCACACTTAGAGCAGAAGGCATTAACAAAGCCAAAGCACGATGCCTTACAGAGTGAGCACAGACAGGAGTAAATTTTTCAGAAGGTACATAAAGGACTGAGAATTTTACTCCTATCCATTTTCCTGGGAACCACACGGTCAGATATGATGTATGCAATAATCTATGCGATGATCCCTTGCTCTTACCAAGGCATATTGCAATCTATTGTTGGGGACGAAACATCCATGCAATTTATTTCTACTTCTCCGGCAACAATTAGTCACCCCCAGGACACTAGATTTAAAATCAACATATTTCGGGAAGGCAAATAAAGTACACTGCCCAACAATTTACCTGCCTTTTCAATATTTGATTCCTCGTAATGAAAACAATTCCATAATAAATGAACTTCCACAATTATCAAGCCACCTTTTTGTTTTTACCCGGTAAAACAATGTATCACATTAATGTACCTAAAAGAAAGAGAACTGAACCTGCCGTCACCGGTAATTATTATATTTTATTATGGCTTGATAAAAGGATATTGTTATACCAGCACTGAATATCCTATAATCCAAATTAAGGCTCTATTCACTAACGAAAGTATTTTTCATGCATAAGCTTTAAAGCCAGAATGCAAAATGAACAGTCCGTGGAAACGTGTTATTGTTTGACTAAGTATTAACTATGTCGTTCTTCAGATCTGACTGAATAACACTAATGTACTCTGCTATTGTTCAATGGTTTAAAGAAAGAAGAAAGAAAAAAGGCAGCTCCTGAATTTAAACATATTTCAGTTTCCACTAATATTGGCCACGAGGAAGGAGTCGGGGGCGGGGGGGAAGCAGGGTCTCTTTCGTAAGATTTAACAGGGGGCACCCTCAGAGCATCTCTGCCAAGTGAGGACTTCCCTGAATTTACTTGCACTTTGGTTAATTTGGTGAGAAGATGCTGAATGCGTTGATTTGTCTTATCTTACCACAGTGACTGTTCATGAAATAATAAAAAAACCCCTGAACTTAAAAAAGCTGCTACAAACCTGATTTTTAACCCACTGTGCTTGCCACCGGGCACAGCAGGAACATCCATTGTAATAGCAACAAAAAAAAGGCTTCAGGAAGGAAAAACAAAGGGAAAGGACCGCGTAGAGAAGGCAGCAGCAATTAGCATCTGATACCACAAGATGTTCAGCGACAACAAGGCTATCGGGCATGGTGGGAGGTATCCAAAGATTTACAGGATGTAGTTTCCACGGGTGTAAAATACCTGACCGAAACAGGGAAGGGACTTGGCCAGTTTGCAGTTGGCTGGCGTTCTGAAAATTAAATCGTTCCAGAAAAGGGAGTAATTAAAAACCTTCTTGGAAAAGTGGGAGTTGTTCACGTACTCACCCATCACTGACAGCTCTGCGGAGCCGCTGCTGTTCTCGTTTTTGTAGGTGACTACACACGTGTATGTCCCAGAATCGTCCTCAGTCACGTTTGATATGAGTAAGTTACTGCCAGCCAGTAACGAATACTTTTTGGACCTGAAACATTGATAACACGTGTCTACAGTGCGTTAAAGGTGCCATCTCTATCTAGAAAAATACACACAGTAAATTACACTGGAAGTAACACTCAGCTGTGATTTTTGCTGTTAATAGCTTTACGCTTCCATTTTAAATACCAGCCAGGTGACATTTATGATTAAATTCCACCCTTGGAATCGGCACAGAGATGAGTTATTGCCAGAGGTAAGAGGCACAGCCAGTCTCGTTACCGCGTGAGGAGGAAAATCCCACAGCTTCCCAATCCACCCTGCCGAATTTAAAGTGTTATGCAGGGGCTGGCTTGCACTTTGGCTCAAGGAAACACGGCGTTAGCTACGTGACCCACGCAGGACCAAGCTACCTGACAGGGAGCACTTCATCTCCTCGCAGCCACGTGAAGGTGGGAGGGGGGTACCCGGAAACACAGCACTCCAGAACGGCATCCTTCCCTTCCATGGCCACCACGTTCGACGGTCGCTGCAGGAAAAACTGCTGCCTGTGCAAACCGGGATCTAGGAGAGCAAAAGAGACAGTTATCACCCATTAAAAAAAACCACCCAAACCAAAACAAACCAACAAAAAAACCCCAGACCACAAAAACAAACCAACATCCTTTTGGTTGGGAATGGGGATCATGAAACGGCTGATCAATAAAAGGGACATGAGAGACCACAGGGTTCACGGATTCTTACGGACCGGGAAAATAGAAAAATCATAGTACAGACATATAAAAAGTGTATCAAATGGCAATCTCGGAGCTGCTTACAGGTTGAACCCAAGGGAACAATTTGAAGGCAGAAAAATACCAGCATTTGGGAAAGCGAGAAAGGACTGTTTATAGCCTGGTATTAAAGCCAGGTCTCGGAAAGCCACAGGAAAAGGTACAGAAGGCAAGAAAAGAGAGAAATATGTGGTAAAGTGAAGAGTGGTAGTGGATTAATGACACTATTTTGGAGTTGCAAAGGGGAAGCTCATAAACGTGGCCGGCGAGCGAAATCAAGGGTAGCTTCAAGTAAGGAAAACACAGGAAACGAAGAATGAGATAACCTGAAAAAATCTGAATTGAGAAGGAGTAAGTAGAAAGATTAGTGCCTCAAGTTCTCCTTTGCCTGGACAAAGGTGTCCACACGGACAACCCTGGGTGTCAGAGGCCATCTCAGCCAGCCCTAGACACCACCGGCGGGCAACTGAGCCCAGCTCAGGGTGCCCGCGTTGGGATGAGCTAAATCCCTGCCTGTGGCTGCCGTGGGTGGATCCCCGTGGAGCAGGGGACAACCCACCTTCAGGTGACAACCTAGACCCGAATCCCACCCACTGCGCCTGAAAATACCAGGGAACAGAACCGTATGCCAGGGAAATCAGTTGGGTTTGGTTGCTTTTCAACGCGTCTGTTCCTTCTCTTGAAAATGACTTCATTTTCTTATCGCAGATGTTGAAACAAATGTGCTGGACTCCAGCCATTAAACATTGCTCCTTGTTTCCTGACACAAACATAAAAATCACACAATATAAACGAATATTCCCACCCAATTAACAGCTACAAGATCTTCCAGGATCCTCTCCCAAGTCATCAGCTGGCTCTCCCATACAAGTAGAAAGAAACACTAACTAGCGGCGCACATTCCTTATGGATTTATAACAACAGCATATTCCAACTTCTTACTGGAACCAGATGGAGACGCAACTTCCAGCCGTCAGGAGGCGCAACTGATGCAGAAGTTTTGGCGCACAACTCAACAGCTGCCATGTGTGAAGACATCTTAGCCGACCACTTTGGTGCCTTTGGCCCAGGAATCGCATGGTAACTCTTGCAATCACCACAGCTACACATTATTACCTTCACATATGCAATTAAATACACAGGAGCTAACGAGCAGAAAACCAAAGCTTTTTTGTTGAGTGGGCGTATTTTTGTTTGTTCTTATTATATATATTATTTTTTTTAAAGTCAGTTCTCTGAAGATAAAAAGAGACGTGAAAAATCAGGAAGCAAACAAGATCTGTAAGTAGAATCCAGATCTTGATACGGGAGAGTCTCCTTCCCTTCAAAAGCACCGAGTTCTGAAATAACAAAAAGGTCCTTTTTGATTTAAATTATGATCCTGGTTAGGACAAGAGATGGGAGCAGCAGTAAAAACACAGGGAAAATGACATCAACGAAGATTAAATTTGAAGTTAGGAAAAGGAAATTATTGCTAATTGAAACTGAAGGCTTTAGCAGAATACGTTTGGCTGGAAGACCAAGACCTTGTGAGGAACTCAGGTGTTTTTGTGAGCTGAAGGAAGCGGGACACACCAAGCACCCAGGCAGGCATTTCAGTACCCAGTTCAGACTCGCCTGATAAAACAACTCACTGATGCACCAGTGCAACCAATTATTTCCAGCTGAGAAATAAATAAAAAAAACCAACCCGATCAGTCTGGCAAATTAGATTTTTACATTAGAGAAAGGAAAAAACGAGCGAGGAGATTTTAAGACCAAAGGGCCATTAAATCTTGCTTCTCGTCTAAGCCGGGGCACAGAATCACACCCATCTGTCCTGGTTTGAGGTAAAACAGGACCAATTTTGTTCAGTAACTCTGCTTTCTAACTAGGCCTCTTCTAACTGCTGAAATTAACCATCCTGAGCTCAAAAGCATGTCTGAATGAAGAGCGCTCTTCAGGAAGGCATCCAGTCTTGATTATAAAGATATCCAAAGGTCTTGTGAAGTCCTTCTCCACTTGATTAAAGAGCACTCGGTGTATTCTGTCTGACAAGGTACTTGTACACCATAATCAAGCCCACATAATCAACCAACTATGGACTACCTTTAGCAGATGAGAAATTCTTTGCATGAAGCCCTGGTTCCATTGGAGGCATCAACCCTGACTTCATCCCTTACGCACCAACGTGCCGTTTGTGGCCTGAGCTCCATCAACGGGGAGGCGACAGGAAACCTCTTGGTCTTCTTCAGCCTGAGCTTGTCAAGCGAAGTGCTCGAGCGGGTCCACTTACAGGCCACAGACCCCACCACGGGCACCATCTGAGCCCGACACTGGACCAGCACTAAGCTGGAAGCAAGGGCTATGCTGACTTTCCAGCCCACAGAGCACCTACCACGTTGCTGCCATTTCTTGATTTTATTTCATGTAATAACGCTTAAGAATAAACAGATATACCTAAAACCAATTATAAAGCAGTGAGCTGTAAGTACTTATTTTCCCCAAACAAAGCCAAACCTCTCATCTCGTATTTAGCATTTTTCTTGAGCACACAATGGGCAGTAATGACGTACAGCTATACACATATTTTCCATGCTCGTTAAATCAATGACACATAGTTGAAATTCAAAACCACAAATAGGATTTGCATGTGATTCCGACAGCCCCCGTTATGCTGGTATCTGAGAATCCCATACTATTTGCAAAAAATACATACCTTCACAAAGCCTCATTAGGGTAAGTCGTTTAATCTCCTTTTTAGAGATGGCTAAATGACTAATTGAGACTTTTGGTGATGTACCTAGGACATATATTTATTCTGCAGCAGAGAAAGGTCCTGAATTATTTTTTCCTCTCAATCTTATGTTAAAGACATAGCTTTTGTCACATTTTAACCGCATACTTTGTAGTCAATCACTGATTATTCTCTCCACAAACCCTCCGATTTGTGTCAATACCCACTGAAAGAGTTGGGGGCGTATTTATTCTCACACCAAACTGGCCTTAAGCAAGTGGAACTCAAGAGGATGCGATTTATTTCCATCTTCCAAGACAAATGAAGTTGCAAGCAGTTCACTTGGATTCAGCCCTACAGATACAGCTCTTCAGCACTCGAGGAGAAAAACGTTACTGCAGCGTTTTCGCTACATTATAGATTGGAAAAAAAGGAAATGCTTTCACAAAATGTGTTGCATCCTGTTGTCGGGCATCTCACTGCGCTAAGTTACTTTGTGCAATGCTGCATTTGTAAGTGTTATTCAATTGACAAAGGACTCCCAATCATATCATACACATGGAAATTTTTCTGAACATATCCAGATAATATCATACACTTCGCCGGTACAATTTTATTTTTTTATTGCAGCAGTTTTTGTATTGCAAATTACCAAACTGAGATGCCTTTAATGTGACACTGATGTGACGGACTATCTCTAAGCATTCAATAGTCACATTTCTAAATTCGATTAAAAGAGATAACAGATTTATACCAAATAAAACCCAATTTTGCTCTCTGCTGCGAGTGAAGAAAGGCCAGCAAAACTCCCCAACCTGATCTCACCATCACGCCTAGAGGCTGAACGCTTAATCCCAACGAGAAAGCGAGGGTTATGTGTGACCAGCGCTAGAGAAATCTGTCATTAAAATGATACCGATCTCTCAATACCCCGAATGCATTAAAATGTATAACCAGAATGCAGCTGGGGATTTTCCTTTTTTGCTTCCACCTCCCAACCCCCTTCAGCTAGCATTTTTTCGGGTTCAGCCCTCGTGCCCTCCCCTCTCCCAAGACCGGCTTGGCAGAGCTTTGGGGTGCGACATGCCCAGGAGCATTTAAGTAATAAGGACACACAAAGACGCACCAACATGCACACCAGGGCGTGAAGATTCTTCTCACTGTCGTTAACTTCAAAATACATTAACTAAAGTGCAAGGAAAACTGTGCCAAGTTGCTGCTGGGAGGTGAGACTATACATCAGGGGTCCTGTTTCGAGCTTTAATGATGATTTCTTGCAAGACATTCAAGTTTCCTCATCCATAATGAAGACAAAAAATATTTACAGCCCTTTGCCTTGTTCTTTGAGATCCTCAGGTAACAGAATAATATAAAATTTATTACTGCAGGGGCAGAGAAGGGACGTTGCTTGTTTGTATTTACAAGACAAAAGAAGGGAGCTTTTTCTCTAGCCATTAAAGTTTTAGAGGCAAAATTGAAACAGAATGAGGAACAGCTCCACAACTACATTATCCTCTACCCCGAAAATGGAGAAAGCAGGGTCACATTTACACCTTTGCTTTCAGCTGAGCAGCAGAGCTTTGGCAGACGTGGTTCTAGACCTCCATCAGCCTTGGGATGCAACGACGCGCGCAATTACGGAGCAGCGGTTTGATCCAGGTGGTAACTGAATCCAGAGAAGAACCTAAACCAATGTCCTGGTTTGAGGTAAAACAGGACCAATTTTGTTCAGTGACTCTGCTTTCTAGCTAGGCCTCTTCTAACTGCTGAAATTAGCACATATTGTGCAGAAAACTGCTCTTTCTCAGAGTGATCAGACCCATGTTTATAGCTGATGCCGAGGCATGGGATGCAGAGAGGCCCTGGCTTATCCTCATTGCTGTAATGACCAAGGCCAGCCAACTTTGTTATTTGCCCCGTTGGAGGGTCGGAAGCGGAGAAGCCTAGAGGGGTCCCACCTGTGGGGAGGAGAGGACAGGACAGGTGACCCAAAACTGACCAAACAGGGTGTTCCATCCCATCTGCATCATGATCAGGATAAAAGCTGGGGGATCAAAGGGTCAGCCTACTTGCTCGGGCTTTTGGCTCTTCCTCTGGTTTTCCTTCTTCCATGGCCGGCGTCCGAGGAGGACTCTGTCAGTTCGTCTGCCTTTGATCCCGACCCATGTGTTCCTGAATCCCGTTCCCTTCCGTCGCTGAGTCCATTCTAGGACTTCCCCAGTGCCTGCTGGTAACGTGATTGTCATCCTGGGAGCTTGATACAGTTTTGTATATATTTCCTTATTTTCTTTTTGTTGTTTTATTCCTTATATTTCATTAAAGTAGTTTAGTTCCTACTAAACTAGTCTCTCTTCTTCTCTCTCTCCTGCTCAGCAGGAGAGAGGGAACATCTGCCACTCGGCTTGCTTGTGCCGATCCCCCAAACCCACGACAACCAAGATTTTCGATGCAGTCCTATGAATATAACTGGAGAGGAGAGAGATTTTACCCTTAGTCCTAGCCTGTTTAAAGGCGAAAAAATAAAGATAATTTAAAAAACAAACTAACAAACAAAAAAACGCCACAATACAACAAAGACTTGCTTAGTCAACTCTTAGAACCAAGTAGCAGCCCCAGACTGATTTGTAGCTTTTAACCAGCAAACGAAGACAGTCTTTTAGATCATTTTATGGCCGTTCTCTGAGCCTCCTCCAAACCTACGGCAACATTTCTGCCACGCTGCACCACACCGACCTCAGCGTGGATGTCCCTCATCCACTGCACCACGACCCTGCCGTTTTGCCCCACCACCATCCCGTTAGCCTCTCTCACAGTACTGTTCCACCCTCCTTCTGCTGATGACTCAAGATGAACCTCCAAGATTTTTGGTCACAAGAAGGCATTTACTCCAGCCCCTAGGCTTGCCTGTGATATGGCCAATAGGACCAATCACATTAAAATATTAAAATATTTCTTTTTTTTTTTTTAATTCTGCCCTATTTATTAAGTTCTGTATAGCCATCCATATTCTTCAGTATTCACCACGATACATGCATATGCTTTTCAACTGCAGTTTTATTATTTATTATATGATATATTAGAGGGTACAGGATCAAGAATATAACCCTGGCTCTTCGTGAAGACTCTCACTAAAAAAAAATAAAATACCTGCTCAGTGAGCATTTCTTATTCGGAGACTTGATGGCTATGAATCTTAGCCTATAGATGCTACGTCGATTTCCAATTTCTCTAATTTCTTAGGCAACAAATCCTCACAGATCTCCTACCATGATACAAACCATCACTAAAAATTCTGTTGCCACCCTCTGTTTTCATACACAGATATTGACTGGTCTCGATTGTACGGACCACATTATTATTGTGGGTCTCAAAGATGCCAGCCTGACAGACCATCAGCTACTCAAGGGTTGGGTTTGTTTGTTCCAGACCACTGGAAACTTCAGCACTCAAAATTTATAATCAAGAATTAATGGTCCTGAGAATTTCTCAGCTCCTCCAGGAGTTACATTTTTATTTGGATATAATGACCTGAAAACATCTGGGTTTGGACATGCTTTTTAAGCCACTCCTGTCAAGACTTCACTACATTTTATTTTTTTTAATAAAAAAATCTTTAAATACTCAATGTGATACATACACACACCTTTTTTTCCCAAAAAAATTGTTTGGGGTTTGCTTGGGGTTTTTTTGTTTTTTGGTTTTGTGGGGTTTTTTTTTACTTTTTTGCCAAAGTAAAAATACCAAACAAGTTCTACCACTTTCACCCATTTATAATAAATATTGTTTCAGTTATAGTTGAAACACATTTCTACCCTGAACTTTACTAATTCTTGATAACATCTTCCATGTATTTGCTTTGACTCTCCCCAAATTCTGGTTTTTTTTTTTTTTAATTTGTAAGTACTATTATCAGATTACTTGCTCCAATTTTTAATTTTTTTTTTCCTAATTTCTTTGTAACCAAAGTGCTGGGGGTTTCAGTTAGGACTGCCTTTTCTTTCAGTGTGTTATAGTAATACTGTATTGTGTATATATAACATGTACCTGTAATTCCCTGGTAGCCATTTGAGTCATTCCACTTAAATTCTCCCCGCACAGGGGAATTCTCTTCTGCTTTAAGAGACAACTTTACAAAACACAGCAGTGAGGAGACAGGTGTGTACGTTTTGCTAGCAAAGTGGGTTAATGACCAAAGAAGAAGGCAATATATTGCATGGAATTAAATTTGAAAAAAATTAAAAATCAAGCAAACAAATGAATAAAAGCCCCAAAAAACCAAACCAAAAACTGCAAGTTCATAAAATGCCAAACATAGATGCAATCTTCAGTTACGTCCACCATCTCTGGTGTTTAGTCACAGTCATTAATAGTCACTCATAGTTTATTACTATGTTGTTATTAATTATTAGCAGTATGACACAATACTCCATATTCAAGCTCTAGTGCCACTATTTAATATAAAACAAATCACAGAGAAGGAACACAAAGGCTGTTCCAACACTACCAAAGTCTCTTTTTTCTTTGTGAACTGCATTTGGAGAGCAGAACCAGCCATAAATTTTGAGTGAACTACCTCGTTCCTCTCCATATACCCAAATTCGCAAGCCAGCCTACGGTCCACTAGTTGACAGTATCAGCATCCTTAAGCCACTTCAATTTCATACAGTTATTCCTGTACTAGGAACATTCCAATAACAACTTACACTTTCAAACACGTCCAGAAATAAATTACATCATATTCTTAAGGCCTTTGCTCTGAACTCAATCTGTGCTGCAAATACAAGTACTAAAACCCAACCTCATTTGGAGCAATCGCCGAAACCTCTATGCCTATTTGAGCCAGCAATGTGCCCTTGTGGCCAAGAAGGCCAATGGCATCCTGGGGGGCATCAAGAGGAACATGGCCAGCAGGTGGAGGGAGGTCATCCTCCCCCTCTGCTCTGCCCTGGGGAGGCCACAACTCCAGTACCAGGTCCAGTTCTGGGCTCCCCAGTTTGAAGAACATGGAACTGCTGGAGAGGGGAGAGTGAAGGGTCACGAAGATGATGAGGGGGCTGGAACATCTTTCTTATGAGAAAGGCTGAGGGAGTTGGGTCTGTTTAGTCTGGAGAAGAGAAGGCTGAGGGGGGATCTCATCAATGTCTACAAATACTTAAAGGGAGGGGGCCAGGAGAAGGGGGCCAGGCTTTTTCCAGTGGTGCCCAGGGATAGGACAAGACGTAATATGGGCACAGACTTGACCACAGGAAGTTCCGTCTGAAGATGAGGAGGAACTTCTCTCCTTGGAGGGTGGCAGAGCACTGGCAGAGGCTGCCCAGAGAGGTGGTGGAGTCTCCCACTCTGGAGATGTTCCCAACCCACCTGGACGCCATGCTGTGCCACCTGCTGTAGGTGGACCTGCTCTGGTAGGGCGGTTGGCCCAGATGATCTCTAGAGGTCCCTGCCAACCCCTAACATTCTGTAATTTGATAAATACGAAGCCCAACGTGGCAACTAGCCCGGGTGCGGTGAGTAAACAGCTCTTCAGTAGATATTAGTCATTGTTCCTGTGATTGCATTGATCTCGAGAGCAGCCCCGCGCTAAGTGGACACACTGACTGTATGGACAGCCATCTCCCTGCTCGTTTTTATTTCCAACCCATATTTACATGTATTATGCAACAGATTACTTAAGCATTAATCAGATTTATCTTGGGGAAGAGAGGCAAAATAGCTCGTTCCCCAGGATTACTAATAAGCATTTTAAATTTAATCTTTTTTGGTTAAAGGTCAGACTATAGCTGGCTTATAAAGTGACCTCCGCAATGATATTCATTTGGGATAACCCAGATACTGGAAGTTATTACATGGGTCTTTTGTAACCAGGAATTTACCTTGTCACGATACACATGGAAAGACGATAGACGGGTCCATACCCTCACACCACTGCCTTGTTTTCAAACTTGACTTTAGCAGATGACACTGCAGCAGAATATATTTACCAAACCAGAAAATATTCCACCCCCTCCCCCCCCATCAATCCAAATACTACCAATAATTAAAAAATAAATCAGATTAATTGCACTACTGCTAAGTAACACAGCATGTTCTGTGACAGGGTGTACCCCACCGATGGTTCTCTCCTAAGGAGGTGAAAACAAAACCTTTAATAGAAATTATTGCATTTTTGCAGCACAAGCGATGCCTGTGCTGGGTGCTCTGCTCAGGACAAGGCTTTCCATCCGTTCGTTGCTCGGTTTAAAAAGCAGGAGAAGCAGCGACTAAAAACACAGCCTTGATTTAAATGCATTTGATGGAAAATTCACCACAAATATAAACAGTTCCAATGGCTATTACTGGGTTTAAGCGTTTAACTTTCTTCCGCTTGCAAGAATATAGCTTCAGGTTTCTAGCCATTAGGTTTTCATGTAGTTTATAAAAAATTGCAGATTAAAGAGCCTTTTTCCCTCAAGTAAGTGCTTACAGAGCACGCTAACAGCAAGTCTATAAAGATCTCCTGGATAAAGTACAAAATTTCCCATGTGTTTACCAAAAGGCAGGCTATGTACAGTAAACACTATAATTCTTTTCTGAACTCTTAGTAATTTATCAACATTCACTCCCTCGGCTACTGCCTCAAACGGGAAGCTCGTATTCAGGCGACACAAATTCCTCCCAGAGGATTTTCCGCCCCGAGCAGGGGCTTCCCACCCTGGCACGCATCACCTGGCTGCTAAATGAGCAGCAAAATACAAGTGGTGCAAACGAATTTAGCTCATACCATGACCTGGATCCATCTGCGGAGTGGACCCGGCTCCGGTATCGTGCCATCACGTCTGCAATTCCTTCATCTACAAACGATGCTTTTTTGCCAGGGTTTTTGTTTGGGGTGTTTTGTTGTTTTTTTGTTTGGTTTTTATACGTACTAATCAGAACTAGGGCAGGAAATAGGCACGAGGGAACACAAACATGAAATCAGTCAGATTTTTAAAAAAAAAATAAAATTTGGAAGCTCAGTATTTAAAGTGGGCCACGTGTTTTCATCTAAGAATAAACGCTGTTAAGCACTAGCCGTTGAGGTTAAGAATAAGGTAAAGACCTGACTTAGACTATTAGTGGCCGTTAGGGAATGTACATCAAAACTGGGATGTTCCCAGGGCACAGAAGATGAGAAGAAATCTTGAAGTTATTTCTGCACCTGACAA
The DNA here is from genome assembly GCA_013400795.1 of Pluvianellus socialis. Taxonomy (NCBI): domain Eukaryota; kingdom Metazoa; phylum Chordata; class Aves; order Charadriiformes; family Charadriidae; genus Pluvianellus; species Pluvianellus socialis. Next base: position 142,680 of record VZTS01014947.1, read on the forward strand.
CAGCTCAGTGCGTTGCACGAGGAACCGATGGCTGAGCTTCAAAGAGATTGTGCGCTTCAGCTCGGCCAGACCTTCCTCATGACTAAGCTGTACTATAAAACTCATATTAAACAATAAACTCATACTGAACAATGTAATTCAGCATACTCTACCTCTTTTCTTTCCCATATAACCATTTACCGAATCAGATGTCCTCATGATACTTCCTGCATTGACATGACTACTCAAAATCCAGCTGAGACAGTGGCAACCGCAAAACTCTGCCAATACCACGACAATACGATGTATTTAAATAAGTCTATCATTGACAGAATCATAGAAAGGTTTAGGTTAGAAGAGATCTTAAAGACCATCCAGTTCCAATCCCCCTGCCCCAGGCAGGGACACCTCCCACTAGACCAGGTTGCTCCAAGCCCCGGCCAACCTGGCCTTGAACCTCCAGGAATGGGGCAGCCACAGCTTCTCTGGCCAGGGGCTCACCACCCTCATGGCCAACAATTTCTTCCTAGTATCTCATCTAAATCTCCCTTCTTCCAGTTTAAAACCATTCCCCTTCATCCTATGGTTCCACTCCCTGATCCCGAGTCCCTCCCCAGCTTTCCTGGAGCCCCTTGAGGGACTGGAAGGGACTCTAAGGTCTCCCCGGAGCCTTCTCTTCTCCAGGCTGAACTCCCCCAGCTCTCCCAGCCTGTCCTCCCAGCAGAGGGGCTCCAGCCCTCGCATCACCTTGGTGGCATCCTGTGGCCCCGCTCCAGCAGCTCCATGTCCTTCTGCTATTGGGATCCCCAGAGCTGGACACAATATTCCAGGTGGGATGGTCCCCGGGGCAGAATCCCCTCCCTGGCCCTGCTGCCAGGGATGCATCTCGGGATGTGGGTGGCTTTTGGGCTGCCAGCGCACAGTGCCAGCTCGTGCCCAGCTTGTAACACTAAAATTGCTCTTCTAAAAAACAGACTCACTTCAGCACCAAAACAAGCTGGAGCTCATGAGGCAACTTGTTCTGGACGCTGTTACTTAAACACATTAATGATAAATGCGGGATTATTATTTATAAATAGAGAATTAATAGCTCTCGGGCACCAAAGTACTCAACTTTTGCTTTTAAAAAAATAGTCATCTGTATTTCGGAAGCGCACAGACCTCCCAAAGAAACTTACTTATTAATTTAAGAAGTAATGAACTGCACTAAGAATTAATTCCTTAGTATTGGTTTATATAAGATCTATTGCTTTTTTTTTTAAATACAGTCGCATTATTCCTTCTAAATGAATTAGGTGAGTGCATGCAGTTATCTGAGCATGTATGAATATATATTTATTTGCTAAAATTTTTCACCTGGGAGTAAGTCTCCGAATCTAAGCACTTCGGTTAGAAAGGTGAAAAAAACATGCATTTGACATGAGCTGTCTGCAAAAACCTGCAACAGCTCCTCTTAAAATTAAGAGCAACAGATAAAACCTGACACGTTACAAACTCCTCAAGAGTTTTGCTCAAATTTTGGGGGCTTTTCTATAAAAGCTCTTCAAAATCTGGTTCTCACAGGGCCTGTGTACTTCTCCAGGCAGAGGGTTTCTGATGGAGGATTTAGGGAGGCTGGAGCCATTCGTAAAATGCATTTATTGATGTGCTGGGGGGAGAAGCCGGCCCTTCCAGAGCCTCCCCAGGCAGAATCAAGCTGCACATAGGGAACACACTTACTAAACAGTCACTTTTCAAGTGTCTTTTAATTACCAAAACAAAAACTTCATGCCCAGTGCCTCACCCCATCCTTTTACACGCGTTAAGCACCGACAAACTATTTCTTTTTGGTAACAGGATGTTGAAGGCTCAACTATTGCTTCACATACCTGGTGAGTTAAATCAGCAATTCTTTCATCCAATTTTTTTTTTGTTTTCTAACCTGTATTCATGCTGGATGACGAATTTTTCTATCAAGAGGAAATACAGATATCTCCAGCCCCATTGTAATGTCCAACTCCAAGATTTAAAGCCGCAGGCACTCGGACTTAAGAAACTAAATGACAAAAGATGTTTAACCCTCCTTTTTTTTTTATTTCTTTTGGACTCTTTCAAAGCTGTAGAGCAGATTAGACATTATTTGCCAGGATGGTGGTCAGTTTTGCCACAAATCCTGATAGATCCGCCGTGCGTTCAAACAAATCACAACCACTATCTGTAGAAGCAGCAACATTTTAAAAATACAGAATTATGATATACTACCTCAACTTTTTTGTTGTTTTGTTGCCTATTCCTTTGAGTAGGACTTAAGACTGTTCCTTTTTTTTTCTCCTCACTAACCAGGGGGAAAAGGCCAGCAAGAGTATTCTGCCTTCGCTAATTACAGAAGAGGAGAGCTGCAACTGAGGACAGATTTCTACCAAGAAGCGAAAACAGGAGAGGCAGAATTAGCAGCAAAGTATCAGATCACTCTGAACCATCAAAGCGTGCACACCAGAACAAAACTCCCAAGAGGCTCACTAAGATCTGAATTTTGGTTTTGGGAGCACCACTCATTTCTTATAAGAGCTGCTGCCTGCTCACATTATTCAGAAATGAGACCTTGTGCTACTTGCCCTAAGCCAAAGTCTGACAGACTCCACTAATTCCTTGTTACACATTTCCCTCATTATTTGCTGCAGCATTTCCCTGGTATAAAATTTTAACACGCTAGGAAGAGAGAAATTAATTCCCCCCTCCCCTATAGACAGCCTGAGAGAGGCCATTTAGCCAGGATGTTAACCAGCAAAACTGGGAAAAGGAAGAAACATCAATCCATCCTCAAATGATCAAAAACGGAGGTGCACATGTGGCAAATTAACAACCCTCCCAAGGAGCTGAGGCTGAGAAAAATCTTCCAGGTCTGGCTAAAATACAAAGTTTTGTTATTTTCTTCATTTGAATCAAGACATCTAAAAAAAAACAAAACATTTTTTCGTCCATGTCGCTCGTTGCCATTAATAACCGCTGAGGCAGGAATGCCTCAGCGCTGCCCAACGCGTACGGAACAGCACAGGGCTCCAAGGCTCATGGTGGGCTTGGAAGCCCCAAGAGCAGCCACCCTGGCTCCCCAAAAAGACAGGGAAAAACAAGCAGAGAACTCCAGGTGATGTGCTCTTCCCCTGTTGCCAGCTGTGATTTTGCTTTGCAGCTCCAAAAAGGATCGATACCTACAGCAGGAAGTGAGGACACGGGCTTTGGTTTGTAATCCTCGGTTTAGAGGGTGGAAGAGTGGGGTTTAGGTCATGTCTTTCAGTGTCAAACTGCAAACACAGAAGAAACTGTAATTCCCCAAAATTCCACTGCAATAAAAGCACTCCTAGAAGTGAGGAGGAACTCCTCAAAGTTTCACATCTTGTTAAGTATGCGGACACTTCCCTGGGGCTGATCCTGGCCTTCCTGATCATGGAATCACAGAATCACTTGGGTTGGAAGAGACCTTCAAGACCGAGTCCAACCATAAACCTCTGCCAAACCCACCCCTAACCCATGTCCCTCAGCACCACATCTACCCGTCTTTGAAATACCTCCAGGGATGGCAATTCCACCACCTCCCTGGGCAGCCTGTTCCAATGCTTGACAACCCTTTCCATAAAGAAGTTTTTCTTAATATCCAACCTAAACCTCCCCTGGCAAAACTTGAGGCCAATTCCTCTTGTCCTATCGCTTCTTACTTGGGAGATATCTTGGGACATAGTTTCTGATCCCTACCAGAAAATCATCTCAGAAGTTTGAGAATTAGTTACCTCTCAGGGACAAATCACGCAAACCAAAGCGGATATATAAAAAAATTCTGAAAACACATCATGTCCATCCCTTTTTATTTAATTAGTGGTTACATATTCGCATGCGGAACTAGAAGGGAAGATTTTGCAGCGATACCTTTTTCGAACCACTCTTCTGGCACTCAGTTCTTGAGATGGCGCTAAACCATCTTTTTAGCTGATGAGTTGATCAAGGAGGAGAGCAAGATGCTCACTTGGCCGTGAATCTAGGAACATTATCCGTCACCGTTAAACTGTGTCCGATCCCAAACTGCGCTCTCGGCAACTCGGCAGATCACACCAGGCACTGAAGTATCCATGCAACCTAACTTTGAGTCGGTAAATTCAGCAGCTAGTCCCACCAGATTGCTTTTCCAGGCAACGGAGCTAGAGCAGCTCTTCCAGAGCGTGCTCTGGGACAGCAATTAGGGCCCTCCAAAATGGGAAGAGCTCCTCTCTCTCCATTGACCATGTCAAAGAGACGGGCTTCGTACAGATCAAATTTGGTACTTGAAGTTAGGCAGCGTGAATACTTTGCTACGGTGTCAACTCCTCACCTTTCCATCCACCTGCTTCTAAAAGTCTCCAGGCTCTTCCATGGGAAGAACTTAGAAGCTTGTAGAAGCAACTGGAAAGAAAGATAAATCAGCCTAGCTACCCCAGGAGGAGTGACTGCTCTTTCAGAGAACCAAAGGACATGACCAGACAAGAGAGAGAGGTGGTACACAAAGGTCTAGGTTCTTACCTGCCAAAACTCTGACTTCTGCATCATTTCCAGTTCTGGAACTGGCTGGGTTTTTCGCCAGGCATCTGTAGACCCCGCTGTCCCCATGCTGAACCCTGCTGATCTGTAAAGCTCCGGAGGGCAGGACGGCCACCCGTGTGTCACCCGGGCTGGGGAACAAGTCCTCCTGGTTTCGCTGCCAGTGCACCACCGGCATGGGCTCCCCGACCACCTCGCACTTCAGCAGAATGGTGTCACCTGCGAAAGCCGTGATGGATTCCGTCTGGGAAAGAAACCTCAGCGGTCCTGCAAACACAAGCGGAAGAAAAAGAAAAGAACGAACCCCAATTACATAGCTGCTGGAAATAGAAGTTGTGCCCTGTTTCCACATGGATTTGGAATTTGTTAGCAATCCCGACTAAATAAATAAATCACACAATCTTCTGAAAACTACTGGAGATTACTATAATGGCAGAGTGACTAACACGTTCCTTTGTAAATTACACTCGTTGACAGCAAAGAAGAGATGTGTTAGCAACAGAAAGAGTAACAAATTGGGCCTGTTACTGACAAAGCCACTCAGGAACAACATGGACAAAGTATGGATATGCCATCATGCAATCCAAACTGCTTTGGTATGGGGTGGCCTTCCAAGGAAAGTGCAACTAAACCTACAGAAGGGTAGGAAAATGCTACTGCCACATCTTGCTGCATTGCTCCTTCCTTCCAAAAAAAGGGAAAAAGGCTCTCAAAATCCTCAGCTAAATAAATTACTTGGGTCACGTAATCAAATACTTCAAATGAGGAATGGCCTCCATCTGGTTTTCCTTAAAATATTTTTGATTTGTGAGGGCAGGAGAGCAGAGCTGAGGGCTTTAATTGCACAAGATGGCCCAGCTTCACTGGGGGCAAAAGCAGGAGGACCACGTCTTTCCAAGCTACCAGAGAAAAGCCCGGCGAGAAAAGGATGCGGTCTGCAAGATTCCAAGCGCAAGGGAAAGACCACGTCACGTGAAAGAATAAAGCCCCCCACTTTCCCCAATATTAAAATACCACCCCAATACTGAGCGAACCAATGTACCGGGGAACGATTGTGTGCGGGAAAGCGCATGAGTGGGAGCCCCACGTTCATTCCCCGCTTCGAACACCTATTTTCTGTTGTGATTCTGGCCCTCCCCACTCCTTGTCTTGGTTCTCCTCCAACACGTTGCTCCTGCCTCCCAGAGGATCTGTGCGGATGAGGTCTCCCATCCCAGGTGAAACATTCCCACCAGCTGAAGCAGGGAAATTCTTTATAGCAAGTCTGAAACTGACTCGGTAACGGCTTCCTAACAGTGTTTCCACCCGTGGAAAAGAGCCTACGTGAATCCACTGTTGTGGGGGCAGCGGCATTTCCTAGCGTCCGTGTTTACAAGCTATCCGTACAAACAGAGGGAAGGCAAGGCGGACATTCCCGACCCCATCCTTGCAGGCTCCGCTACCCGCTGCACCCTCGTTACAGCAAGGATGCTACTTCCCAGCCGAGCTATCGGCACAGACGCAACAAGTAACAGCTTGTCACCCCCAGCAAAGCTGGTGCAAGCTAGAAAAATATAGAAGCATACAACGCTTCAATTAAAAAAAAAAAAATAAAAAAAATAAAAATTTGAAGCTAAACGTAGTGTGAACAATGACAGAAAGCTGTTGAAAACTGCAAACTTTTCCAGGAAGGCAGACAGCTAAATCTAACAATTTACCGTAAAAACCAGGGTTGAAATGATTCCCATAAAGAGACTTTTCCCCCCTACCTCCGCTGAAATCCATACAATAATGCCAACAGTTTCCTCTTTCGGGAAGGAAAACAGCAATAGCATTCATACCAATGCAGACTGACCTCGTCCTAATGGGGATGCAATGGGACTTTTTTATTTCCCCCGTCGGCGCTGCCGTACCGGCCATCGGCCACCTCACGCTCTGCCCCATCTCTGCACCATCTGCCTTTCTCCAGGCAGCCCAACCCTTCTTCTTTTGAAGCTTAAAACCAAAAAACCCATCATCAAATCCAGGCGTAACAGCCCAGGGTGTCGCAGAAAACCTTTTGCTGGGTCTCAGTGAAAAGACACCAACCATCTTTTTCCCCGGCTACGTTCAAAGCTCATTCATCTCTCTGCAGGACCATAATATAGGAGATCTTAAAACTATCATTGGGTCTTTACGGCTCTCCCGGCTTACGCTGATTTATTTTAAAGACCGTTTTGGAAGCTACGCAGATGTTTGGGTTGTCGGGAGCTGGCTCAAGGGAACAGAGCAGCAAATACATTCTGAGAAAGTCACTTTCCGAGGTGGACGCTGGAATTCGACATTGCAGAGCCACAACGATCCCTCGCTCGGTGGCCAAAGGGGCGCAGACGCACCTCCCCACGTTCCACCCAAACCTGCTTAGGAAACTTAATTGGAAGCGGTACCCAACTCTGATTTACCAGGCACTCCAGTCGCCAGCCTATCAGGATCCCCATCTTTCCTTACAGAAGACCCAATTATTAAGCAATTAAAGTTCACTTAATAAAAAGGCTTATCATTTGGGGGACAGACCTCAGGGTCTGAAACATGTTTAGCTATTAAATATTCAGCAATTTAGTAGCGCTCAGTACAATCCCCCAGAGAAGAACCGCTTTAAATGCTTTGTTTGTTTCAAATTAAAGCCTGCAAGGTTACTTAACATCGAGACAAGACCTTTTTTTCACTTTCAATTCACATAATAGCTGAAGGGCAAGAAACCAAGGTAATGAAAAAGACTGATTTCCTTCTGCTTGCTTCAGAAAATAGGAAAGAGAGTGAGCATGGGTGACTGAATCTGGAAATGTAAATATTTTAGCAACTGCTGCCTAATGCTCTCTTCCACGGGCTGGTTTCCAAAAAAGCCCTATACTTTAGTTACTCTGTATTCTCTTCGTTTGCTAGCTGCCATTTACAATTCCGAAAAAATTTGCACGGAGGAATGTGCTGCTGGAGTCGCAGAACCAGACCTACAGACTTCACCAGATAACCCGAGTACAGACATCGGCGATAGGATTCGTTCTCAGAAACGGGAACTACATAAACCATTCCCCTTCTTGTCACAAATCCCATCTTACGGGACTGGAAGCCATACACCTCCCAGGAGACAAAACTGATGAAAAGCTGGACACTGAGATTTCTCATTTAAAAGAAACTAATTTTTTGGGGGGATGGACACCAAACAAGTTACCAATACGCATTTAGCAATATTCTTATAAAATAGCGGTACAGTACAGTACCAGGTAGCCGCTCCTAGTACTGGCTGTCAGTTTAATGAGAAGGATTCAAAGGGAAGGATTTTAATATTACAATAAAATGAATATTAATATGATATTTTATGCCTTTGCATTTTTTATATATGAAATTTGGGCAGTTAAGGTTTATATAGATGGAAGTTAAACCAATTTGCCACAAAGGGCACCTCGGCACAAAGCGAAGCAGAGGAAGGTGGCCTGATTGTCTGAGAAGCCAAGGACGGAAACCTGCCTGGTGTGGTGTTTCGAGAGCAGATGAGGCCAGAAGATGACAAAACACGTAATTATAGGCCTATTTACCATGACCTATTTTCAACAAGGGAAAAGTTCTCCTCAAACTTGCGTCTGATATTGGAAATAGTTCATCCTGCCGGGAGCTAAATATTTCAAATAACACTTAGCAGCCACCAGCTGGGACCATACTCGAAGTATGCCAGAGGAAACACAAAAATCTTAGCAAGGAGACGCTAATTTGCTCTACAATCACGGTTTCCAGCTGCTCTCTTTGCTTCAGCCATTGGCACAGTATAGAGGAGACCATCTTGTAGGATCTCTTCTTATTAGCACTAAATTCCCATCAAGTTCACACACTTGGCTAAAAAAACCCCAACATATAAACAGTGATAATGTGTGAGCAGTAGTCCTTTGCACCTAAATTAGACCGCCCATCTCCAAGGGTGATGGTGCAGAGAGTGGGGTTACCTCCAGACGGACAGAGAGGAATCCCTCTTGCCTTCACCTGGCTGGGGAACTCATGGAGACGACCTAAATTAGGCAACTACACATTAATTGTATTGATACCCAGATGAGACTAATCTATTAAGAGTTCATGACCACGAACAAATGAGGCAGGATCTCTCTTCTTTTAATTATTTCTTAAATACAAACCACATATAGACTACGCAGAACATATTTAAATATATATTTAAATCCCGTCAAACTTTGCCCTTGAGCACTGCAACACACAGACACCGTCCCCACTGGCAGACCACATCACACAGCAATACTCTGTGAAACATTGAGTCAACAGGTCTCTGATGACTGGGATTTATGATGTGAACATATGACTGCCTCGATTTCTCCTGACCATGGAGATGCACATAAACAATGTTAACTAGATGTTAATGTGGCTGGCTGAAGGAACATACATTATGGGTAACAACAATATAGCCAACAGCACATGTCATAGAATCATAGAATGGTTTGGGTTGGAAGGAACCTTGAAGACCATCTGGTTCCACCCCCCTGCCCTGGGCAAGGACACCTCCCACCAGACCAGGTTGCTCCAAGCCCCATCCAACCTGGCCTTGAACCTCCAGGGATGGGGCAACCACAGCTTCTCTGGGCAACCCCGGCCAGGGGCTCACCACCCTCACAGGCAGGAATTTCTTCCTCATATCTCATCTAAATCTCCCCTCTTCCAGTGTAAAACCATTCCCCCTCCTCCAATCACTACATGGCCTTGTCAAAAGTCCCTCTCCAGCTTTCTTGTAGGTCCCCTTCAGATACCGGAACGCTGCTATAAGGCTGCTACAATGCTATCAACTGTATCCTAAACTATCATGTCAAAAACCAAGATCTTGAAAAGCAACTGAGAATTTGAGACAAAAAGAGCAACACAGCATCCTCGGAAATAAACTTATACAACTCTAATTTGCTATCTTCTGTTTTCCCAGATGTTATTTCTGCAGCAACCCTAATGGTAACCCACCACGGCGGCCCTGTGGAGGTACCGAAATGCAGTTGTCTGTACCGCTGAGCATCCACCAGCTGCAACCAAGAGAACAGACACCGTTTAAAGGCTGGAAGTTTGATTTAAGAAGTCAGACTTCCACAAGGATGACTCTGGTCTACGGCCCTGTCTGCGGGAGATAAGAATCGACGTGGGCTTGGCATTCACATGGTGTATTGAGATCCAAGCAATTACTCAACGAAGTACAGCAGCAGGCAGCTCCAAATACCTCCAGATTAACCAGAGTACAGCTAGTTATATAGTTATGGACATAATTATTTCAATTAATTATTATATAACTGAGTGTAAATATACACAAAGTCCACAGTCTTCAATTTTATTCTCCTGTAAACAAGAGATAACATCATTTCAATTTCATAGATGAGGAACTCTGTCTCTAAGATACAGGTTAAAATACTGAAAGGCAGCAAAGCCACCGAAACTGGCATCCCACGAGCTTATAAAACGCGGCAGCTTCTAACCCAGTAGAGTTCCTTAGGCTTTTTTGGCACTGTTGAAGATGCTGCAGCGACTGACTTGCTCGCACAAGGTCACAGGAGAAATCCAAGGTTAGCAGGGGTTCGGGGCCACATTTTCCTACGCTATTCTTTAAATATATCAGTTTCCTTCCTTTCTATAAAACTGCATGGGAGTTTCTTTTGGGGTACCCACAAACCAAAACAAACCGAAATACAGTTCAGGGATTAGCCAAGGCGGGAGAGGAAAGACAGGTTTGTTTCGAGTTCCCAGTTTTTCAGCAGAAAGGAGAAAAATCCTCATAAGGGAAGGAGCTTAAAGTATGATTCAAGCTTGTGGGCTCTACTGAAGAGGGTTGAAAATGTACATCCTGCAAAGAAAACGTAGGGACCACCCTCACCAGGCACCCTAAAAAGAAAATAACCAAAGAACAGTTTAAACAGACACTACTACATTTCATATTCATTGAACAAGGGTCAAAAAAAAAAAATATCTACTTCACACGCTTTTCTGCTGCCCTCTTAGCAGGGGTTTCATTTTTTTCGGATTGACGGTGACTCATCCCGCTTCGTGCCAGGGGAGTGAAAGCGGCTCAGATGTTTCCAGCCAGATTCATCCCAAACTCCGAGCCAAGCAAAGCATTTGGCCTCCTTTCAGGAGAACCAAACTGGGATAGCTTTTTTAGTGTACACGTTTAAGGGCGAGACAATTCGTTCTGCCACTCGTATTTAGCGTTCAATTATCGCACTGGAAAATGCATCTTGACATTCTTGCTGTGAAGTCCTTTAGTCTTCAGGCAGCCCTCCGAGCTCCACCGCGAAGATGGGAAAGGGGCAATCCCTGCGCTTCCCTCTCCGCAGCCCTTCTGGGAGGAGGACCGTTCCGTTGACCTCAAATAGTAGGGCAGTTCTGGAGGGAATCTCTGCACTGGATCAACTTACAACAAAGTCAAAGAAACAAGGCACGGATTTTATAGTTGACTGCAAAAGCAACCGTATGTGAGTAAATAGGTATCTAAGAGGACTTCAGGAAGAGTTTAGGCTCGAACACTCAAGCTGGGTTGCAACCCTGATGCTACTTAGCCATGAAGTGCCCCGGTTCCCCAGGCATCCTCACCTTTTGAGGAGGTTTTAATCCTCATAGTTTACTGTTAGGACCAGGTTCCTCCTATCATGCCAGAAGAGCCCCCATGGCTCCTCTTAAACCAGACAGAGAGGAAGGTCAGAAGCCTTCCTCCATCAGCCCCATCCTCACACGCACACGCTCACACAAGAGCTGTTGAACTCACTGTGGCCGAGGTAGAAACCACAACTCACAAGCAGACAATTCAGAACATCCCAGATAGAAAGAAAAAAAAAAAAAGAAAAAAAATCTCCTTTTCCAGTACGGGGGCACATTGAGGTCTCCTCCAGCACAGCAATTTTCTCTCCCAGCGTGTAGAGTCCATTACAAATATTACAGCACCAATTCTTGGCAGCAATCTAATTCCACCAAGAAAGGCTCGCTGAAGGAAGATGAAGCCAGCATCTGCCCTTTGATGCCTCTTACCTATCACAAGAAATAAATGAACTTATTATTCTGAAAAAAGACTTTTCCCTAACCTGTGTTACTGATGTCAGCTCAGATTATCAAAACTGCAAGAATTTTAAAATCTAATTTACTTGTCACCTTTTATGCGGCTCGCTTGCTGGCTTCGCTCAGCATAACGCATGGAAACAATCTATTTTTTCCATCCACATATTTATGCTGGAGGGGGATTTTCATCAAGGATTCAATGCCTTCGTGGTCAGTTCTGCTTAGCGTTCGCAGATCTTTCTGATTCAAAGCACAAGCACAAAGCTGTTGTGCCTGAATGTCCCACACACGCAGGATATGTTCAGAACAACAAAAATTTCCATTTTTACCAAAGCATTCAAGTATGGCCCTCAAGATTGTTTTTCTCTTCATTTCACAGATTTGTCGGTGTTTCAGAGTTCACGAGAACCAAATTTGTTGTTCTTCAAGATGATGGCTTGAAACTATGACCTTCTTACAGCCAGAGGCAAAGCACGGATCTCCAGAACTCCACATCTATAGCTCTCCATGGCTGTTCAGGCAGTGGGTTAGACCTAGTTCCTCTCTCAATTTCTCCAACATAGAGCCACAGCTTTCAGCTTAAGACTATTTCCTGATGCCTCAAAGGAAAAAAAAAGAAAAAAAAAAAAAGAAAAAAAAAAGCACTGAATTGTGGAATGGTTTGGGTTAGAAGGGACCTCAAGGACCATCTAGTTCCATCCCCCTTCCCTGGGCAGGGACACCTCGCATTAAGACCAGGTTGCTGCAAGTCCCGTCCAACCTGGTGTGAACACCTCCAGGGATGGGGCAGTCACAGCTTCTCTGGGCAACCTGCGCCAAGGTCTCACCACCCTCACCGTCAAAAATTTCTTCCTCATATCTCATCTAAAGCCCATCTAGTCCAATCCCGCTGCCAGAAGCAGGGACATCTTCCACTAGACCAGGTTGCTCAGAGTCCCATCCAACCTGACCTGGATTGTTTCCAGGAATGGAGCATCTACCACCCCTCTGGGCAACCTAGGCCAGTGTCTCACCACCCTCCGTGTAGAAAATTTGTTCCTCCTATCTAGTCTGAAAGCACAGTAGATATTCCAAGCAATAAAACTGTTAATATTTATTGACAAGCCTTAAAGACAGACAGAATCTCTGGCAGGGTAACTCACTGTCATTCACGGTAGCACAATACACCTGCATCGGGAAAAGAAATACTACCCTAAATTTTTTTTATCGCCCACTGACAAGCCCACCTACTGCTTTGCCCCTGTTAATACACAAATCAGAGGGTGTAAATCTCTTCATCTTCCTGTCGCCTGCTCTCGCCAGCACTTGTGGCTCACAGCCAGCCAGCAAAACAGGCTTCCCGCCAGTCGCCAATGAAATCATCAAATCTGCTCCTCAAACAGGAAACAGGCCAGAAAAAAAATAGGCCTTTTTTATTATTATTATTAACACTGAAGAATCTAAAAAGGGCCATATTTCAAAATCTCTAATTAAAACAATAAAAAAAAAATAACCATGCAGGCACTCTCATTTGTGCGCCACGCACTGGAAGTTTGCTGGTGCTAACCCGTTATATTTAAAGCCCTGCACTTGGAGCGGTGACTTCGCTTTCATAAAGCTCCGCAGAAGTAGTAGAGAGATGCCCTGAGCGGAGCAGCAATCTCTTGATGGAACAGTCTACAAATGTAACGTGATATTTTTGTGACTTGCCTCATTTAAAGTGCTCCAGAAGCACCTTGAAAAGACCTTCAGAGTAATTAGGCGTAACTCCGGCCACACCTTCCAATAAATGAACAGTCTTAGAATTACAGAATCATCTCGGTTGGAAGGGACCTTTCAGATCATCCAGTCCAACCACCAACCCAACACCGTCCAACCCACCACTAACCCACAGCCTTCAGCACCACGTCTGCCCGACTGGGAAATACCTCAGGGATGGCGACACCACCCCTGCCCTGGGCAGCCTCTGCCACTGCTTGATAACCCTTTCCTGGAAGAAATTTGTCCTAATACCCAACCTAAACCTCCCCTGGTGCAACCTGAGGACATTTCCTCTTGTCCTGTCGCTTGTTCCTTGGGAGAAGAGACTGACACCCCCCCCGGCTACACCCTCCTCTCAGGCAGTTGTAGAGAGTGAGAAGGTCTCCCCTCAGCCTCCTCTTCTCCAGGCTAAACAACCCCAGGTCCCTCAGCGTCTCCTCAGGAGACTTGTTCTCCAGACCCCTCACCAGCTCTGGTGCCCTTCTCTGGACACGCTCCAGCACCTCGATGTCCTCCTTGGAGCAAGGGGCCCAAACCCAGTATGAACCCAGTATTCAAGGTGGGACCTCACCAGTGCTGAGCACAAGGGGGACTATCACTGCCCCAGTCCTGCTAGCCACACTATTCCCAATACAAGCCAGGACGCTGTTACCTTTTTGGCCACACTGCCGGCTCATCTTCAGCTGGCTGTCAACCACCCCTCCCCCCCAGGGCCTTTTCTGCTGGACCTGGACCTCTTCAAGCAGGACAGAGGCACCCCCAGCTCCGGAGGAAGGAGGCACAAGCCACGCAGTCACCCCTTGCCTCCACCGAGCAGGGATTGCTCCCAGGCTACCACCCACAGCACCGAGCTGAGTGGTACCACTGGACAACGGCTACTGGAGCTGAAACCCTGTCGAACCGGCACCAAATGGACCGACAAGCCATCGCCCACGTGAAGCCTCCACGGCGCGACAGTACTGGTTGCCCCAGCAGACACAGCGAAGGTTAGCGTGGTCAACAAGACTACCACAAACCTCTGTCACGCAAGCCCCATCCACTGCGGCCTCTGAATCCGGCTGCCTGCTTTCAGCCTCATCTTTCTGAAACCTAAAATGCCTACCGTGACGTGAGCTGCGGGTTCTTCTCCAATGAGGGCAGATGTTTCTGACGTGACAGACCCCTTCTGACACATCGCAGGTCGATCTGTTCAGAGAAAGGAGGGGCAGGACTCTGCTGCCACAAGTAACAGATTCTGCCTAGACAGCAGGGACAACACTTATGGATGTTCCCTTCCCCTCCCCTAATCCAGCTCTTGGAGCATCCTTCTACAGTGCTCTGAAGAGCATCATCAACACAACTCACAGTGAAAAGCTTCTTCTCCGCCTCCTCCTCCACTGACTATCCAAAGAAGATCAAATCAAGTTCAAGGCCTCAACCTGCTAAAGTGCTTAATGCCACAGGATCATAGTATCTGTTTAAAGAAAAGATCAATTCAAAACTCATAGCTCATCTTCAGCAGACATTCATCTCGCTCGTGGTGGAGACCAGAGTTTCTCCAGGACCGGGACAGACCAGCAAGCAAACTCTTGCAAGAAGAGCGAGCCACGGGAGATTTCAGAAGCTTTGGATGCGAGCATAAGGGGAAATCTATTTTAACTCACTGAGCGCAAGCACACGGTGTTCTCGCAGGCGCAGGAGACAGTGTAAGCGTGCGAGGAACGCGCGGGGCTTCCAGAAACGCCTGAACGCCGGGACAGAGGCCAGACAGCCCAGGCACCGGGGCTGCTTGGGAGAAGATGCAGAGAGGATCCCGCAAGGCAGTGACAAATAAACAAGGATGGGCAACACCGGAGTCCAAGATGCAAACACAGCACACCTGAGAAGTTCTGGCCACCGTCCATTTTACTTACTTGCAGCTATTTTATGCTTTTAGGGGTTCTTTCAGGTGGGCATCCATTTTCATGGCTCTTGCCTGGTGAAAAATATTTGAAAGCCACTTGTTCTGGTAAAGCTGACTGCAGGTCCCCGGAGGCAGGACGCGCCACTAGTGATTAAAGGGACACTGCAGATGGGGCAACTTTATTTGGACAAACTTCCAAGAGCATGAACCTCAAAGCTTTTGACTCCGGGAGCACAGGCTGGGAATATCTTGCATCATTAATAAAGATGAAGCCCACGGGATGTTTAGACCCCGCGCAAACCCACGGGCCGTGAAGCAGCTCAATCCCTGATAGGTTTAAACTATGCCAAAGGAGGCATTCATTTCTCTCAAGTGCTGAAACATAGGTCAAAAGACAAGCATGGAAAAATACCAACCCTAAAAGTTCATCTTTTCCCTAGATCATTATCTGACATGCTTTAGTCCTGCCTCGTCTCGTTCCAGATATCGAGAAGGTTCAAAGCGTATTTATCAATGTATTTATTGTAACCGCTTCCCCCTGGATTTGTCACAGCGCGATCCTGAGCACCACGAACACCACCCGAGTCATTCCCGCAGCGTCCCTGAAAGTTGGGAATTCCCCTCAGCCAGGGGTTGGTCCTACAGGGACCAGGAATGCACCTGGAGCCAGCGCACCTCGGCCACGCGCCCACAGGACAACTCCGTGCCTCCAACACCCAACTCCTTGCTTCTTGCATCCTCTTCCCACCAGGACATCAGCTACACGGTATTTTACCCAACAGCAAAATAGATAAATAAATAAAAAAATAGAGAAAACGAGAGAGAGAACAAATTAATTGGAAAAGCAGTTCTGACAGATTACACGCGAGACCATGGGGCCTTTCCAAAAACTCAAAGTCATGCAGCGAACCACATGTCAGAAATAATATAAGACTCAAATGAGACATTAAATGGGATGTTAAATGATTTTTCTCAGCTGGCTAACACTTTTGAAAGTAGTTTCATATTTTTAAGATCTTTCACTTGAGCTATATTCTTTCCCTTTTTAGTACAAACCCTGAGTTTTCTGCTAATAAGGACCACAAAGTTAAGCTTTAGGGACAAAATACCCCCTACCCTACAGTATTGGAATTGTGCCCAAAATACAAACATTGGCTTTTTTTCTTTTTTTTAAATTACTGGCTAGAAGTTTGGGGGTTTTATTTGTCTTCAAGGACAAATTGCAACAGTATATAATCTATACTAGGGAAGACATACATGTGAACACCCAAGAAGCAGGTTTTAATTGTTTTACCGTCATAGGTAGCAATATTTTCCTAAAATAATCATTTCCTTGTAAGCCCACAGTATTTATTTATGGGCGATCTATTTGAATACCCTTTTCCACACATTAGGATTCAGCGTCCACCCTCTTTTCCCAGCCATTCAACCTAGTAAAATTACTATTGCCCCTACCCCCAAGAAATCAGGGGCTTCCTCGGGGAAAAAACCAGCTGGTAATTTGGGCAGGACAGATTTACTAATCTCTTTGTAGGCCCGTAAAGCATTTGAATCACGTGACGTATCTTTTTATGAGACAAATTTGGTAAAAGCATGCCGAAGCCCAATGCTGAAATACAGCGCAATAAATGAATTAACTGAGCACGGCACCGTCTCTCTGGCCGTTAAAGAGGAAGAATTGCAGGCAGAGGCAAATACCAACTTGAGAAACGGAGACCCAATTGGCATTTTATTGAACATTAGCAGGCAACCCTAAATCACTGGCTACCGTTGCACAGAAGTAACCATTTAGCAGCAGCGGTATTTGCGTTACAGCAGTTCCCTGGGGCCTCGGTAGGTGTCACGGTGCTGTTACGACATGCCAACGGGACCAGTTCAACGTGGCGTAGGCATGGGGTGCTGCAGGGATAAGTGGAAAGAAGCAGCAAAGTGGAAGGGAGATGGGAACTGCTGGTTAACGCCGTGCTGTGCCATCAAAACATTCCTGACCACACGCCGGAGCCAGGACTGGGAAGAGGAAATAGCCAGAATCTGTACTTCCGCAGATACGGGCGTTATAAAGCCCAGAAAGCCCCTCAGCCCCTGGGCTGCATCCCCACAGCGGGGGCAGCAGGGACAGGGGGGATTCTGCCCCTCTGCTCCGCTTGGGGGAGACCCCACCTGGAATTCTGTGTCCGGCTCTGGGGGTCCCAACAGCAGAAGGACATCAAGGTCTGGAGAAGAGAAGGCTCCAGGGAGCCAGCCCCTGCCAGTCCCTCAGGGGGGCTCCAGGAAAGCTGGGGAGGGACTCTGGATCAGGGAGTGGAGCCATAGGATGAGGGGGAATGGTTCTAAACTGGAAGAGGGGAGATTTAGATGAGATCTGGTGAAGAAGTTGCTGCCTGTGAGGGTGGTGAGCCCCTGGCCGGGGTTCCCCAGAGCAGCTGTGGCTGCCCCATCCCTGGAGGTTCAAGGCCAGGTTGGACGGGGCTTGGAGCAACCTGGTCTGGTGGGAGGTGTCCCTGCCCAGGGCAGGGGGTTGGAACCAGATGGTCTTCAAGGTCCCTTCCAACCCAAACCATTCTATGATTATTTGCCTAGATTTTCCCCATTGTTTTCTACACTAAATACATGACGTGTATGGGCTAGTCTCCGTCTCAGGTTGTATCTGAGCCCAGCTCCGTGTCGTAATTTGGTGCACATCAGCCACTAGGTCTGGACGACTGTAGCTTCTGGCTCAAGCTTCAGCCCTCAGGGAAGCCGGGGCAGAGGAGAGCTGCTGCTCCCCATCAGCCACAGGGTGGTACAGAACAGCCTCTGTCCTCTCTCTGGGAGGAGGTACAGAACCTCCTCCCTGGGCTGTCAGAGCCCTCCTCGCCCCTCTCCGCGCAGACAAACGCATCTGCTTGAAGCACAATGATTTAAATTGGCTCGTTTGATCGCGCCAGACAGACAAACAGCTCACACAACAAGGTACAGCTGCAATGCTTCACAGAAACTGGTCCTTACTGTTTTCCAGCCCACATCTGCCAAAACGGGTCTGTCTCGCATGGGAGAAACAGAAGCAGCGAGTCAAAGCCCTGCCAGTTCATTGCCTTGAAGGCAACTAACAGACGACTTCGCAATAGGCTGGAAAAAACATTTGGAAACAGAGTAGGAGGGGGAAAAAATGTATTAAAATTATACCAGGAGAAACCATCTAACATCATTTCATAAACATGCAGAATAATCCGGTCCCGGATGCTCTCCCCAGCTTTCACATACACTTTATCTTCTGCTGGCACGTGTCCTCAGAGCATCCTCTCCCTCCCCCTTCCACGGGGACAGCGAAAGGACTGCCAAGGTTACCTTTTGAGTTTGCAAAACCACCTAGCAAAGAGGAGTGACCAACATCGCCGTTTCCAACCCCGCCGCCGCAACGGCAGTGGAAGCGAGAGGTGGGATCCAGCCCAAAAGCGGTCCGCGCAGCACAGCCTCCTGGCCTTGGGTCTTGCAATCTCTGTCTCAGGAGCTCAAACGCTGTCCTGGCTCGCAGGAAAAGCCACCGGCTGCTCTTGAAAGTCTCGTATGCAAGGAGTCAAATCCCGCTTTATTTATGTGCCTGTTCTCAGTGACTTAAGTGCTACTGACTTTAATGGGACACTCCTCTCTCTCACGGGCCATTCTCTTGCCCACAGCACCAACAAACCTCCACTGATAAAATGGGCTATTCTGACAGGGCTTAGCTCTTCACTGAAAGAAAAAGATAACAAATAACAGTCATAACCTCACTGCAAAACCACACTCCATTAAAATGCAACATCCGGATAGCTGCGTCCTGGTTGACTACTACAGCGTTGTCATGCTTTCCCACCATCTCACATCCAGCCTTGAGCACCAATAAGTAACTTGAATATTTTATTGTGTAGCATCTCCGACTTCAAATTTGCTTTTTTAATCAGTACCACAGGACAGGTTCCACCAAACCAAACCGCCCCAGCAAATGCCGCAGTGGTACGTTTTCTGCACTACTATCCTTGTTTCCCCTCCCTCTTTACAACCATATAGAGACGACGATGAGCTCCATGTCTGCGTTTCTCTGCTCCATAAGTCAGGGTGAGACGAGGATAAATTGTGGTGGGACTAAAGGTTCTTCGCACAAAATCAAGGAAGCTGACCTTGTGGCAGATGGATACATCCTGCCTTAAACATCTCTTTGCCTGGAAAGGTGCAAGCTTTGACGATCAATTATGGTCGCCCGCAGACCCAGGGGCATACTTGGTGATAATCACAAAGGAAGCAAATACCAACATCCATCTCTGCAGGGACAGGACAGCCAGTTCCTCTCTCATGCCCCATGGTTGTGTCTGTTGCCAAACGATGGTGCCAGAACATGCCAAGCTTGCAAAACCAGGCCCCATCTACCATCATCAAACAGATTCTGTTTCCTGAAACTGAGCAAAGACTTTGGGACTGGAACTCTATAAAAACGGTACCACCAGGAGCTCGGAGCCCCCACCACCAAAATACCAGAAGTGAAGAGGACCAACAGGATGCCACTGGATCCGCGGGTGGCGGTATCTTTTTCTCTTATCTCCCTCTCTCTTCCTCTTGTTGTAACCTCTCTCTATCTCCTTCTCTCTTTCTCCTTAGAAACTTATTGCATGGGACTTACTTTTCCAATCCATGCTATCCTGGTTAAGTAGTTGTCAGGGAGTTACCGTTCCTACCTATATGCCTTATATTGTTTCTAGTTTTATAGTTGTTATTGAGTCATTGTATTAATAAATCATAAAATTGGTTGGCTAGTGTTGTTTCACCTTAATTCTGTCCTAGGGAATCACAAACTTGGTCGTTGGTCCTAAGGGGGGGAAAGAGCTCCCTTCTGGGCCGCAACATGACCCCAAGCACAGCTTGGGTAGCCCTGTCAATTTGGAGGAGAAAGTCATATAACGTGTGAAAAGCAGTTGGGTTCGGGTTTTTTTTAACTTCCCCAACTGGGAACCCCAGCATTTTGGAAGGAGCTGTTCAAAATCAGCCTTCTGACATCAAAAAGGATGTTAAGTGGAAATAAATCAAATCAGACGGAGAAAAGAGGATGAGAGTAGTTGAAAGGCACAGTGGCATCTTTTTAGCTTTTGCAGGTAACGTACGCTGCATTTACACAAGGCTGTTTATCCACTGATCTCAAAATAATTTCTAAAGTGTTAATTGACTCATGAAGCTCCGCAATTTTCCCCTGGGAGAAAAAGTAAAAAACATAATTTATATTATGCGAGAGCTACTTGGGAATTTTTCAGCCTGGCAGTTTCTCATCATGATTTTTGACGTGGTCAGGGGCGATTCCGCAGAGCGCAGACCTGGACGGCACCGAGCTCCCGTTGGCTCTCCTGCCAACAGCTCTGGAGCCGCCAGGCCAACACTACCTGAGCTCTGCCGTGAGATGTATGCCAAGACAGAGACCCTGTGTGTGTCCCCAGGACCCCAATCACAACGTCGCAACTCTACAAGCACCAAGTCCAGCAACCTCTTTGCATACATGGGCAAGAGGGTAGTTTGCTGATGACATGCAACTGGGAGGGGTGGCTGACACACCAGAAGGTTCTGCCACCATTCAGTGGGACCTGGACAGGAAGAGACAGTTGGGCAGAGAGTAATCTAATGAAGTTCAACAAAGGCAAGTGCAGGGTCCTGCACCAGTACAGATTAGGGGTGATGTGCTGAAAAGCAGCTCTGCAGAGAGGGACCTGGGAGTGTCCTGGTGGACAACAGGATGCCCATGAGCCAGCAATGTGCCCTGGTGGCCAAGATGGTCAATGGCATACTGGGGGGCATCAAGAGGAGCGTGGCGAGCAGGTGGAAGGAGGTCATCCTCCCCCTCTGCTCTGCCCTGGGGAAGCCACATCTGGAGTACTGGGTCCAGTTCTGGGCTCCCCAGTTTAAGAGGGACAGGGAACTGCTGGAGAGGGGACAGAGAAGGGCTACAGAGCTGATTAAGGGACTGGAACATCCTTCTTATGGGGAAAGGCTAAGGGAGTTGGGTCTTTTTAGTCTGGAGAAGACAAGGCTTAGAGTGGATCTTATCAATGCTCATCAACGTCTAAAGGGTGGGTGGCAAGAGGATGGAGGCAGACTCTTTCCAGTGGGGCCCAGCAACAGGACAAGGGGCAACAGGCACAAACTGGAACACTGAAAGTTCCATCACAACATGAGAAAACACTTCTTTCCATTGAAGGTGGTAGAGCACTGGAAGAGGCTGCCCAGAGAGGCTGTGGAGTCTCCTTCTCTCGAGATATTCAGAACCCGCCTTGGATGCGTTCTTGTCCAACCTGCTGTAGGTGACCCTGCTTTGGCAGGGGAGTTAGAAGGCCCCTTCCAAGCCATATCAGTGTGTAATTCCGAGTCCCAGCACGCACCCAGCTTTTTTGTGGACAGGAAAGGCAGTGCTGCCCACTGGGCAGATCGCAGGATTGATGTTTTGCAGCCCTTGGGATACCTTAGAGCTTCTCTTTTTGGTTTGGGAGGTGACTTCAGGGAAGTCTTCGTTCTCTCCCTCTGCACAACTGGGAGCAAGGAGGGGAACCTTGCTGGTAAAACGTTGTTCCACCTCCTGACGAAAGGCATTAACTAGGATTGAAGGGCTCTTATCTCTATCCTGAAACCAAAGGAAGAAGGAAAAAAGATTTTCCTTTTAAGACGCTTAACTCACAGGGTAGCTACCTCCCAGTCGCCGCTCAACAACGGTGCCTATTGTGCGACAATTTACTTGCAATTAAAAGCCAGAAACACGCTGGTACAGCCATGCTGTTTACTGGCACCTGCCAGACCACAAAAACCCCCACGGTCCAGAAAAGCCAGAGTGATGGGCACAGGGAAGAGAGAAGTTTGCTTCCAATTTGCTCTTGGCACGAATCCCACCCTGGCCGGCAGCAAGAGCCGACTCGCTCTACCAGAGTGAACAGAAGCAAGGAAATCCAAAGGAAATCCAAAGCAACCGTACACACCCGCACCCCTCCATTCCCGTTTCCCTTTATCATCTGCAGGAGACTGATTCTGTTTGACATTTTCCAACACATTTTCCAACAAACCGCCTCGATCCTCATCGTAAAAAACCCAGGAGGGATATGCAAACGCAGCATCCTGTGGCTCTGGATCACATGATGGATGGACATAATTGTACATCCCCACTTCCAAAAGTAGCTTTTTAGAAGTGGAAATGCTCTTTTACGATGAATGCACAATATAGCCACAGGTTTGAGTTAAGAAAGAACAGAACTAGGATTATGTTGTGCTAATGTCAGTTCAAATATATGTGTTACTGCTAAGGCTGGCAGATGCAGGTTCCTGGTACAGAAAATATGTCGTTAGAACTACTGGGAAAAAATAAAAAATAAAAATCAAGCTGCAAGATCTTGCTCCATAACTTCAGCTATCCATAACCCAGATTAAAGATCTGTGACCTACCCAGCTTCCCCACTAACCCCAAAGTCATGTGCATTCACCCTCTTGCCTCTACCGTAGCAGAGGTCCTTCCTGCAGCTCCCTCATCTGCCAAAACATCCGGACAGCTCCTGATATCAATCCCGGCTGGGCGGAGAACGGCTGGAGCAGCCCCCGGGAGAGGGACTGGGGGTGTTGGTGGGGGAGAAGCTCCCCAGGAGCCGGCACCGTGCGCTGGCAGCCCAGAACCCCCCACCCCTGGGCTGCATCCCCACAGCGGGGGCAGCAGGGCCGGGGGGGGATTCTGCCCCTCTGCTCCACTCAGGGGAGACCCCACCGGGAATCCTGGGTCCAGCTCCGGGGGTCCCGACAGCAGGAGGACACGGAGCTGCTGGAGCGGGGCCGGAGGAGGATACAGAGATGCTGGGAGGGCTGGAGCCCCTCTGCTGGGGGGACAGGCTGGGAGAGCTGGGGGGGCTCAGCCTGGAGAAGAGAAGGCTCCGGGTAGACCTTCCAGCCCTGCCAGTGTCTGAAAGGGGCTCCAGGAAAGCTGGGAGGGACTCAGGATCAGGGAGTGGAGCCATGGGATGAGACGGAATGGTTTTCAACTGGAAGAGGGCAAATTTAGATGAGATATTGGGAATCAGTTGTTGCCTTGTGAGGGTGGTGAGCCCCTGGCCGGGGTTCCCCAGAGCAGTTGTGGCTGCCCCATCCCTGGAGGTTCAAGGCCAGGTTGGACGGGGCTTGGAGCAACCTGGTCTAGTGGGAGATGTCCCTGCCCAGGGCAGGGGGGTGGAATGAGATGGTCTTTAAAGGACCCTTCCAACCTAAACCATTCTGTGATTCTATCCTTCTGATTACTTCTTTCTGGCCTTCTCACATTCATGACTTTGAACTCATTCTTCTGTCTGGAAAAAAGCAGTTTAGTCTTGCAAACTACATCTCCCGCTTTTAATTTCTAAATCCTTACATAGGAAACAGGAAAGATTAGAAAACAAATCAGAATTCCTAAAACACTGGCTCCACTGAGAGGTTTATTAATATACCAACACCAGTGTTGTGCTACACAAAAATGACCCTTTGTCAACCCACTGCACAAGCTCTCTACCACGAGTCCTTACAAAGCTGTCTCATCCCATCAGGAAACACCAGAAGGAAGAAAACCGAAAGCCCACCAAGGTATTACTACAGTTTACAGAAAAGGAGAAAGCAAGATACAAAACCAGGAACATCTTCTTGACGTAAAAGCCAGAATTCCTTAGAAGATGATAAAAAACCCAAGATGGCAGCTCTGACAAGGACCCTCACATTTAGGGAAGAGTTGCATTCCCTGATCGTGTGCGTCAAGAACCACGTGAGCCACAGCCCCCAGAAAAATTACAGGCTGAGATACATGAACATCGTTTTTCCCTTTCACCTTCAGAAATCACCACATTGCACACAGGCAAGGGTGTGAGCACAAAAATCGAAGTCTCCTGGAGCCACCGCTAAATACCTGCTCCTCCACAACTCATCGTGCATTCAACTTTGCGATAGGTCCCCTTTAATCTAATGTTCATGCTCCACTTGCACATCGCCATTTGTCTCTACAGCCAAATGAAGAGCCATAGGAACACTACTGTTCGGTCAAAATACATTTAAATCAGCCAAAACGTTCCAAAGTCACCAGGAGGAAGGAAAAACAGATCTGGAACATCTCTTCCTTAGGAAAAATAGAAAACGAATAGGTGCTATTTGGGTTCTACCAAGATAGCATGTCTTAGAAACTCCCTCTTTCTGTATTTCACCAGACTACTACAACTTCACGGATCACGACACTTCACAACTGAATCAAACTTCAGAAGGCTCAGCTAATCCTTCCCTGAAAGAAAAAGCTAAAATATTACAAGTTTTCTTTATTTCTTTCCAATGCATTCAATATATCTCACAATTCATTAAACTATGTGCTCCTTTAACCAAGGGTTGAGTTATTTACAGTCAGTCTTTAGTTCTTTAACTACAAGATTATTATTACTTTCTTACTGGTACTTATTTGGCTCATTAAAGCTCTACTAACTTTTCTTCATCTCAGAGAGAGCTGGCAACCTTTTTGATGACTTTGCTAGTAAAATTTTTTACTCTGCTTCAAGACATGACTTGCCTACCTGCAAAAGCTGTACACCCATGAAGGGTCATCCACCCACCCTCAGCTTTCCCTATAGCAGGTGCTCCCATAGGGAACCAGGAAATCACAAGGCAGAGAGACCCCTAAATTACCACACAGCAGGTTAGAGAAGGAGCTTGCAAACCAACCTGCTTCTCATCATGCTTCATGATCGCTCAGGACATCAACCACGTGCCGTATTTGTTGCTCCTCAAGACTACAATGTTTGATTTTAATTACACAATATATCAGAGATGCACCTAGCAAGAACAGTCTAATTCCATCCAGCTTATATCTTCTCAATGCTCCAACCGTATCATCGACAGGACATTCACACAAGTCTGCCTTATGGCTTTAAATATTTTAAGAGGCAGCAAATCATGTACCGAAGTCTTTGCAGGAGTATACGTTAAGATTATGATATCTATTATTTCGAAAACAGACAACCGCAGAGTAATTTCATCAGTGTAGTTAGCATTCCAATATTTTGTAAGAAAAGTCACTAAAACCACTTTTACAGCTCCATCTGTATCAATAACACATCTGTACATCATACTGCTTCATATTATCACCAGAACTTAACAGTGAAGTTTGCTTTATTTGTTTTGCCCAAGCACTGTTTATGCCCCCATAGCTATTTACAGCAGAACACGGATTTTTCCCCGCCCCCCCACTTTCCCACAACGCTTTTTATTTAAATTAGCATTCCTAAAGAAGAAAAACCCAGAGAATATATCATTCAAATTCTGAAGTGCTTCATAGTCTGAGTTTTTAATAAGAGAACAATGCTGCAACCACTCACAGGGAATAGTTTCCAATGTCCTCACGCACACTGAACATAATTTAATCCCTTATGTAGCCTCACTGAAGTCACTGCAGCGAGGATTAATACTTTGCAGAAATAAAGGTGGCAGAATATCTAGAGAAACATAGTAAATGCTAGCTTTATTGTTCCGGAGACAATTTATTTTTTTCTGTAAGCCACTAAAAACCACCCTCAGCGGTGGAAGTTCAGCACGAGGTGTTCGAATCTCCAAGACCTGGACATTTTTTATAATGTAGTACGAGTGATTCTATTCCTCCTTGGCTACTTGTGGACTGAAGATGTATTTACCTAATGCCCCAAGGGCATTTTTAGCAGCTGCTGACGGAGGAACAGTTCGGAACTGGGTGTGAAGACACCAGACCTGTATCTTCGCTAGCTTGCCTCCGTCCATAACATCCCCAGCAGCCCTGGAAGCCACTATTCCATGGGCTACACAATCCTGCTGGATATATTGAAAACTAGAGCTGAAGCTAGTTTTACACAATCGCTCTTTTATCCTTTGGCATTTTATTTAACTCACCTTTTTCTTGAAATAAAATTAAAAAATACCAAAAAACACACCAATCACAAAACAACAACCAAAAAATACCCAACTTGCTTATTCATGAACATTGATAAATGTAATGTATTGAATGTAATTAATGAATGTAACGAAGATGCTGGGAGGGCTGGAGCCCCTCTGCTGGGAGGACAGGCTGGGAGAGCTGGGGGGGTTCAGCCTGGAGAAGAGAAGGCTCCGGGGAGACCTTCCAGCCCCTGCCAGTCCCTCAAGGGGCTCCAGAAAAGCTGGGGAGGGACTCGGGATCAGGGAGTGGAGCCATAGGATGAGGGGGAACAGTTTTACACTGAAAAGGGGAGATTTAGATGAGATATTAGGAAGAAACTGTTGGCCATGAGGGTGGTGAGCCCCTGGCTGGGGTTGCCCAGAGAAGCTGTGGCTGCCCCATCCCTGTAGGTTCAAGGCCAGGTTGGATGGGGCTTGGAGCAGCCTGGTATGGTAGGAGATGTCCATGCCCAGGGCAGGGGGGTTGGAACAAGATGGTCTTTAAGGTCCTTTCCAACCAAAACCATTCTGTAATCCTATGATTAACGACTCTTCCAAGCTAAGAAGAAACTCCCCCTTTCTATCCCCCAGGCAATCAAACCACCACTTTCTTCTCAAACAAATCTGCAGTGAAGACACAAAGAAAAGCCAACTCAAGCTAAATAAGAAGAGGCAGGGTCCAAGGTAGCAATTTAAAGCACCTGAAATGGTTTGAATATTTAACATACAGATAAGCACAAACCGACAAGCTGGGCAGAGACTTAAAAGTCAGGCAAAGAGCCAAGCGAATGAAAATTTGAGTCAAAATCATCATCATCATAAAAATACAAGAAAAACTTGACAATACCAACAAACGGATTTACTTCCCAAACCGAATGCAGGTGTCATGTTAGGAAGGCAGTACCTGAATAAAGTTACCGAGGAAACAAGAGATATTAATCACCACGGGGAGTTTGGAAATAGAGAAATAAGTGGCTCACTTTCATCAGTATAATTTTACCTAGAACTACCAAAGAAGCAACAGTCATGCTTTCTGACAATTTTAAAAGGCANGGGGGTTGGAACAAGATGGTCTTTAAGGTCCTTTCCAACCAAAACCATTCTGTAATCCTATGATTAACGACTCTTCCAAGCTAAGAAGAAACTCCCCCTTTCTATCCCCCAGGCAATCAAACCACCACTTTCTTCTCAAACAAATCTGCAGTGAAGACACAAAGAAAAGCCAACTCAAGCTAAATAAGAAGAGGCAGGGTCCAAGGTAGCAATTTAAAGCACCTGAAATGGTTTGAATATTTAACATACAGATAAGCACAAACCGACAAGCTGGGCAGAGACTTAAAAGTCAGGCAAAGAGCCAAGCGAATGAAAATTTGAGTCAAAATCATCATCATCATAAAAATACAAGAAAAACTTGACAATACCAACAAACGGATTTACTTCCCAAACCGAATGCAGGTGTCATGTTAGGAAGGCAGTACCTGAATAAAGTTACCGAGGAAACAAGAGATATTAATCACCACGGGGAGTTTGGAAATAGAGAAATAAGTGGCTCACTTTCATCAGTATCATTTTACCTAGAACTACCAAAGAAGCAACAGTCATGCTTTCTGACAATTTTAAAAGGCATCTAACTTTTTTCTCTCTCCCTCTTTTTTTTTTCCTTGGTTAAATTTTACACTGGAAACTCATTTTATACTAAAACATCATCCTACCAACCTCTCCATTCAAGTACCAAAAGATTTCATGGAACACTGAAAGCAGGTTAATATTTTCTGTAAACAGCTTTTAACCTCTATTTATTAACGGGATATTTTCAGGCCTGCATAACTATTACAGAAAATATCTGAGCTTTGTGTGCTGAAAGCACTGAGCTCATCTCTGTTCACAGCCAGTTTTGGGGCTCCTGGATGCTGTAGGAACAAGTGAAGTCACCAGAAGCCTCTTCACAAGAGAATGGGGAGTATTTAATTTGGAAAGGTATGACTACGAGGGAGCAATTCAATTGGATCTTCTAGGCAAAGACATTCCATAACGGAGTCTTACATGGAATACGCATGTGGTGAAGGTCCCAGTGCTTACTCCGCCTCGTAATTTTAATATGATGTATGAAGTCCTCATTTTATGAAGATGCGAACTTGTGCTGAACTTCAGTTACCAAATTTTAGAAGTTTACTGCACTCAAGGGATGAGACCTGTTTCAACGTGAGGATCCTTGGGGTTTCTCCTGGCATGTCCGCACGCATCCATACCCTTCCTGCTCTGTATCAAAATCAACTGTTTACTCTCACTAAATGATCATTTATTGCCCACGCATCAAATCAAACAGCATATTTCTGAATATACTCAATAGTGTAATTGAAATATGGTGCTTTAGAAGGAAGGAAAGAGAGGAACGGAACAAAAAATGAATGTAAAGGAACATGGAGGACTTCCCGGTGCCTAATCAAGGTATAACAGCACCATTTATGAGCCAACGCACAAAAAGCAATATACTATATTGCCTGTAATGCTTTGGGTGATTTAAATGTCAGTCACAGTATTCAACTCATTTATATTTAAGTGTATTATTTTGTTCAATCATTAGGAAAATGTTTGCATGAGCTGCTTTATGCTTGTGGTTACCAGATTTAATAACTGTATCTCAGACAGCATCAGCGAGCGGCTGCACAATTTCTCTCAGGGGTAAGCAGAAGAAAGGCAGTATCAGACTACTTAGTAAAGCACACATAGAACCAAGATGGGCAAAACCTGTAGTTCTATATTTAAATTTAAAGAGCAGGTGCACGTGCATATTTACAGAATCACAGAAAGTTAGGGGTTGGAAGGGACCTCTGGAGATCATCTGGTCCAACCCCCCTGCCAGAGCAGGTCCACCTACAGCAGGTGGCACAGGATGGCATCCAGGTGGGTTGGGAATGTCTCCAGAGTCAGAGACTCCACCACCTCTCTGGGCAGCCTCTACCATCCTCACAGAAAATAAGTTCCTCCTCATCTTCAGATGGAACTTCCTATACTTG